>JAJDMY020000645.1:0-20072 GCA_022345705.2 Sabuloglossum arenarium | reverse complement strand
GGGGAAGGTGAGAAATAACTAACTCCTTAAATATCCATTGCCTCTCCCTCCTCGTACTCCGTAAAGTCGAGGTTGAGCTCTTCATAACTCTTATATATCTTCTCCCACACCTCTCCCTGAAAACCCTCTACTTCCTTCTCTCTGACCACTCCCGGTTTTGTCGGTGTTGCATTGGGTGTACTCTTCAGTGCAACTTCAAACATGTTCACGACGAAATTGAAAACAGTCTTCAAGTCCGTATCGCCGCGTTGGATGTCGTAAGGACGAGATTGTTGCACGACGCCGTTGGCACGGATACACATGAAGGTGTATTGCATTCCGTCGGTCCAGAAGCCTTGCACATCAGTGTTTATTTTGTTAGTACGCCGTCGGGTTTCACATAGGATGCAGAGGTAGGCGAGAAGCTGGCTTTCGCCTTTGGAAAACTCGGAACGTTGTTTGGCCTCAATGGCAGCAAAAAAAGTCCCATCCTTATCATGTTTAGTACCATAACCGAAAGTCCAGTCTGCGCGTCCTTGCACGATGATAGGTTTTCCTGTGCGATGGTTGGCGACTTTGACAGATATGTCGAGTTCAGGATAGAGCATTACGCGGTTGGCTACGTCACCGAATCGGGGGTTTATGATGCCTTTAGAGGGTGTCTGGGGTGAACGTATCGCCGAAGTTGGGACACTGGTATTTGGAGTTGGGGCTTGTGATTTTCGGACCGCGAGACAGGATTGGAGAAGCATGGTATCGACGGCGATGCGGGCAGTAGCTTCCGACCGCTCGTTGTAGAATACTAATTCGAGATCGTGGAGGTTGTTCCCTTTAAGAGCCATCAGCAAGGGGACAAGTAACGCTATGTATCATGAAGTGTAGCTAGCTAAGCCTAGCAGGAATCTCGTGAGGCTCGCTTTCGAGTTCCCATGGCAATGCGAGGCCGATTGTAAGTTATATCAAACAGTTCCATCAATTCGTCTTCCGACGCGTCTCGGGCGTTTAACTAGGCAGTATATATCTTATCAACTCTGCCTCTATACAGAACCCCACACTGAGAGAGATGGGAATATACTAACAGTTTGTATCGCCACACTATCATTGCCGATGCTATCGGCTTGACTCTGAAATACAAAACTCAGCGCAGCAAGAGAGTGTTGAAGCGCTAACCCAGGTTCATTGAGTATATTCTCCGTAAGCTTGACAAGTAAGTCGAGCATGATGGCAGGTGCGGGTTGGAGTCTCTTTGTGGATTTCAACGCGTTTGCGTCAGACTTGAACTGCGCCAGGGACGCGAGAGCATCGTCCAGAGTACTGGAACTGCGAATAGAGGCCATAGTGGTGCAGATGGTACTTGTAGCGTGTCTGTGGACGAGAAGTCGGGGAACGTCGGCGGTGGGACGAGGAATGCGGCGGGAGGCTGTCGTCATAAGAGCCAAGCTCCCACTACAACTGCCAAAACTCTCAACAACACAACCAAATTTTGATAAAAAATTACTTGCTCTAATAGATTGCTTTCGGTTACTTAGGTTGAAACCGAATTCGTTTAGAGGGTAGGAATTTTGTCTTAGGTACCGTTTAAAAGAATTCCTCTGAAAAATTGGTTCTGATATGTGTATTGCAAGTCAAAATGTAAAGTGCAGTGTTTGGGCGAAAATATGTAGATGGGCGAGTTCAGGATCCATGGATCCTGGACTCGATGTTGACTTAGAAATTTTCGCCTGCCACCTCCCACTTTCTGGTAGCCGGCGCGCGGGAATCCATTATCTCACAAACTAGTACCTTTGGTATGAACGCTATATAGACCAGCTAATTGACATTGGAATACCAGCGTCTTGTGACCTTGTAGATAACTGTTGCATTACTCACGAAACCTACAAGGTACCTTTGACATAGGAACCTCACATTTATCTATTTATATAATAATATCCGGAGTGGAGACCTTTGTCAGTTCTAAGTGCATAGCTATCCTCACACTACTACAAACCCCTTGAAGGGGCATTACAGGATCCATGGATCCGAGACTCAATGTTTAGTTATAAATTTTCGCCTACCACCTCCCACCTCCCACCTCCCACTTTCTGGTACCCAGCAACATCTGAGAGTCACCGAATATGGAGAGAAATGAACGAACACCACTACTTGTTACCGTACGGGTAGCTCCAGCACGTCAGCGATATCCACACAATACCCTCCGCCGCTTTTGCAATATCGCTCTTGCATCGTCTATAATTGTTCTATTCATCCTCTTTTTGCTGCCACTAGCTTTCCTCTCACCGAGGATCGTGTCTTATCTTCCTTGGGCGTTGCCATACCCTCATAGAGATTGGCCACAGAGCTACCAACTGCCATACAACGAGCTGCAGAACATTTTACTGTCAACACCTAGCGAAGAGCGGACGAGGGAATGGAGCAGATACTACACGGCGGGACCGCATCTGGCTGGGAAAAATTTCAGCCAGGCGCTTTGGACCAAGGATAGGTGGCAAGAATTTGGAATCGCGGATACAAGTATTGTGACCTACGACGTCTATGTGAATTACCCATTGGGTCATCGGCTCGCCCTCCTCGAGAGGAAGGGTGAGGAGAAAGATGGGGGAACTAAGGGTGATTGGAAGGTCAAATATGAAGCTATCCTTAAAGAAAATGTGCTCAAAGAGGATGGAACAAGCGGACTGATGGACCGGATACCGACATTTCACGGTTACTCTGCGAGTGGTAATGTCACTGCACCTTTTGTTTTTGCAAATTATGGGACCTACCAGGACTTCGAAGATCTCCTCAAAACGAACATTAGTGTTGAGGGGAAAATAGTACTTGCAAAGTATGGTGGCGTCTTTCGAGGCTTGAAGGTCAAGCGTGCGCAAGAGCTGGGAGCGGTGGGCGTGGTAATTTATAGTGATCCTGGCGATGATGGCGAAGAGACGGAAGAAAAGGGTGTGGAAACATATCCAAATGGTCCTGCTAGAGAGCCTAGTAGTGTTCAAAGGGGAAGCGTGCAATTCCTCAGTAAGCATAGCAATTATGGCGTCCTCGTGGCATTAGTTACTCATAGATTTCTATCAAGGTATTGCTCCCGGTGACCCTACTACCCCTGGCTACCCATCAAAGCCTGGCGTTCCTCGGCAGGACCCAAAACACTCAACTCCTTCAATTCCATCCACCCCTATCTCCTACCTCGATGCTCTCCCATTGTTAAAGGCTTTAAATGGCCATGGCCCCAAGGCCTCTTCAATAAACAAATGGTGGAAAGGTGGTGGCTTGGGCTATAAGGGTGTGGAATATAATATTGGTCCTTCACCAGATGGCTTGCTCTTGAATCTCGTAAACGAGCAGGAGTATGTCACAACGCCGATGTGGAATGTCATTGGCGTTATTAATGGGACTCTCTCTGATGAGGTCGTTGTGATTGGCAATCATCGTGACGCATGGATTGCCGGTGGGGCCGGTGATCCAAACAGTGGCTCAGCTGCATTAATTGAGGTTATTAGGGGCTTTGGTAAAGCGCTCGGGAAAGGCTGGAGGCCACTGCGGACCATAGTATTTGCCAGCTGGGATGGAGAAGAATATGGCCTCATTGGCTCTACGGAGTGGGTGGAGGAGTATCTGCCGTGGCTTTCCAGCAGTGCAGTTGCCTACCTGAATGTTGATGTTGGTGCATCGGGACCACACTTCAAATGCTCCGCGAGCCCAGTACTCAACAAAGCGCTTTACGAAGTCGCTTCTCTGGTCATTTCACCAAATCAGACTATCAAAGGTCAAACCGTCAGAGATACTTGGGATGGAGAGATCCGGGCCATGGGAAGCGGAAGCGATTTCACCGCCTTCCAAGATTTCGCCGGTATCCCAAGCTTAGACATGGGCTTCGGGTTTGGCTCCAAGAGTCCCGTCTGGCATTATCACTCCAACTACGACAGCTTCGACTGGATGGATAAGTTTGGCGATCCGGGGTTTTGCTACCATGTAACAATCGCTAGGCTGTGGTCACTGTTGGCTGCTAAGTTGGTTGAGACCCCTATTATCCACTTTAATGCTACAGATTACGCGGATGGCCTCCGTGGATATTTGAAGAGTGTGGAAGACAAAGTAAACAAAAAAAATGAGGAAGATGAGGAAGATGCTGAGGCGAACCGCATTGACGACCTGGAATACCGCTTCGACTCTACATTCCCCCGTCTCAAGCGCTCGATCAAGAAATTCCGTAAAGCTGCTGTTGATCTCGATGCGCATGCCACCGAACTCAAGGAGCGGCTTGGTGAAGATATTCCATGGTGGGAGTGGTGGAAGAAAGTCCAGCTCTTCTACGAGGTCAAGAAGGTCAACAGCAAGTACAAATACGTTGAGCGTCAGTTCCTGTACGCTCACGGGTTAGATGGGAGACCATGGTACAAACATGTTGTGTTTGCGCCAGGACTTTGGACGGGATATTCGGGAGTGACATTTCCAGGGTTGGCGGAGAGCATTGGTGCGAAGAACTTGACGAATGCCATGGTAAATGAATATCTTTTCCTATCTTTTTGCTGTTCATGATGTTCATGGTGGCTAATATCCCATTAGAGATGGAGCGACATCATTGAAAAACGGATCAAACTAGCGGCAGAACACTTGGGATAGTAACGGGAAATCCGCAATGCCATCAAGGCTTTACAGGAGTTTCTTTAGCCAAACACAAGAATAATAAATTTGAATCGAATTGGGATATTGAAAGTTCATGTAATCCCAAAAGGGAATGTTGTATATCACGTGTTTTTATATGAAGTCTTGGCGAAAAGAGCAGTCGTGAATTTAATTAGGGCTTGGGATAAGCGAAATAAACTTCACCTCCAAGCAACACCAAAAGTTGAAGTTTTGAGCCGCAGTCACGACATCAACGCATCAACAACTCCTCAAAGCCTCCTCCAAGAACTTTCCGTCAAGAAACACCAGCAACCATGGAAAACGACAAAGGCGAGCTTGTAGACCTGTAAGTCACCACCAATTCCCCAACAACCACCACTAACCCCCTCCTTCCCTCCAGCTACGTCCCCCGTAAATGCTCCGCCACCAACCGAATCATCAAAGCAAAAGACCACGCCTCGGTGCAGATCTCCATCGGCAAAGTAGACGAGAACGGCCGGTACACGGGCGAGAACCAAGTCTATGCACTCTGCGGGTTTGTGCGTGCGATGGGCGAGAGCGATGATAGTCTGAATAGGCTGGCGCAGAGGGATGGGTTTTTGAAGGGAGTTTGGAGTGGGAGTAGGCAGCGTTAAGGAAGGGGAGGTGAGCAGAGTCCCTATGAATCTTATGGGTGCGATGCGGCTGACCTGACGAGTGAGATTAGGTATTGGTGATTGCACTGAATTGGCATTTTTTCCCCCTTTCAGACGGCATGGATGAATGGCGGTGGCGAAAGGTCTCTCTACTCAGGGCTCGAGCATCCTAGATATCCTATTAGAGATTTAGCAGCTTACTCTCTCAGCTAGAGATTTGCTTTTGCTTCTCATCACCGCAACAAAATCACGTCTCCCTTGCTTTCCATCCATCCATCCACAAGAATTCGTGTCCTTTTTTTTTTTTTTTTGCGTGATCGCCTTTGATGCTTAACACCACTACCAAATACCCAGTACCCTCCCACAACACGGCCCCTCAAAACATCCTCCTCACGTCTTCGGCCACCTAGCACTTGCTTTATGCATGCATGCGGGTGCCCATATCCAATGATTGAGGAGGTGCGAAAAGCGAGATAGATGTTTCAGTTATGTCTATGTGGTTTTTGGGGCCGGAGATTAGAGTGACCCACTTCGCCTTCTGAAGAGCTGTGGCGGTTTGAGAGATTCGTCGGAGCACAGATACGGGCGGGACATTTTTTTGTTGGTATTGTTTGGTGTTTGATGTTTTGGGGAGGGGTGCGTGGGGGAAGGAGGGGAATGTGTGGATGTGTGAGTGGTCTATCTATCTAGTTTGTCTATCGCAGACACAACCCTAATGGAAGGGAGCACGATAAATCGTCCCGTCCAGCGGCCAATTCTACCAAAAGCATACACGCATTTCCCATCTCCCATCCGGCTACTCCTCCAGCCTTCACAATTTCCCTCTCTGGTCCCCCACAACCTCAACTTCCTCCCTCAACCGAACCTCCAGATCCCTCGGCTCCCGCACCTCAAGCCTCCCCACTATCACCCTCTCCCTATCCCCTCTCCTCCCCTGTCCCCAAAGCCCCTTCCCCGGCGAGTCAAGCCCCATTACTACCCTCCCATCTATCATCTTGCCGATCGGGTATGGGCAAATACACATATCGCTCCATCCCGGACCGCACTTTGGTGGTGTCACTAGAAACTTCAATAGCGCGTCTCGCTGTGCTTGTAAGATCTCAGGTGGTGGTGATGTGGAGGAGGTGGTGGGTGGGGTGATGAATTGGGAGATGAAGTGGAGCAGGTAGAATTGTGGGGGGAAGAGGATTATTTCGCCTTTTTGGGCTTGGGCGAGCCAGTCGCTCGGCGGGAGGAAGAGCGCGGCGGTGTGTTCTTTGCCGCCGTCGTGGGTTGGGGGAGGGATGATGGCTTCGCAGGACTTGTGGTCGCCGGATTTTTCTGATGATTGGGAAAAGAGGATAGGTGAAGAAGAGTGTAGGGGAAGAAGGTAGAGGTACATTTGTGTTGTGAAACGTTGGGCCATGATCCGGGGCGTTATCCAGCGGGTAAAAGGTATTAAATTCTCTTTTCTTCCAAGTTAGTGAATATGGTACGATGAGATATGTGCAATATTGCACACAAAGATTACACACCGATATCCAACCTCCCACCCCTCTGCTCAACCCACTCCTCCATCCCCACCTTCTCTGCATATACATCCCTCCTCCCCCTCTCCCTCTCCTCCTCCCCAACAACCATTATCTCCCCTCCCTTCCTCCTCGCTAACAACACCCCACTCTCCTCAAAACACTCCCGAATCGCACCAACGCGATACACCCGGCTATCCTGATGTCTCCCAGGATCATCTGGCGCGGGGATGGTGCCGTCGGAGGGCGAGAGGTTGCCGCCCGGGAAGACGTGTGCGGAGGGGAAGGAGCGCGATGTCGAGACGCGGTGGAGGAGGAGGATTGTGTTTTGGGGGGAGAGGAGGAGGATGCTGGCGCTGGGGTGGGCAGTACTGGGAGGGTTGGATATCGTGGTGCCGAGAGGTGTGCTCATTGTGAAGTTGGGGCGGGAATTGATGGCTGATAGATATCGTCTTGATGGCCGATTCTGAAGGTGATTACCTTGTATCACCAGAGCTCTGATGCGGGGTTCTATAAGAAATTCCCAACGGATAAATGTCTGCGGTAAGAGGGGAATAATACCCTGGGATTGCAAATGTAAGCGCATTAATCAATGACACTGCGGCCTTTTCTATAAAGGGTTCAGAATGCTTGTCACGAACTTTAATTGTTCTTGGTGGCGCATCGTCTCCGAATTGCGGGGACTGCAACGTTTTGCCAAGGTGCAGTCAATAATGCAGCCAATGAGACCCTGCTTGATTCTTACATGCGCCTGATGCACTATTAGACGCCAGAACTAAATGCAGCATATCGAGTAGACTGCCTAGCTATCCATCTTGATCTCCCATGACTTATCAATGGATCTATCATGAAATAAACGTTTTCCGCTGTCTAAACGGCCCAAACCCTCTCCAGCCTCATGAATATAGTTTCTTATCAAAAGAATGTAGACCGTGGACATTACCCTCCGCCTGCGCGCTAGGAGTCCTCATCTCAAATCGTACAGTGCCGTCTAGAACTCCCTGGCGTAGCTCTCGAAGGTTCTTCACTCCAATATCTTGAAGCGAGTGCTGTAGTCCTGCAATAAGGTACGGCACAAATTTCGTGACAGAACTGCATCAATCAATCGTGTCAGCTTGTGTTTCGCGGGATGCAAATGGTCCGGTTAAGGAACTCACCCTCGATCAAGGACGGAGCCCGACACCCCTTGCGCTACAAGGAGCCTATCTCCCTCGGAGAAGTATCTGGCAGTCCCCGCATTACTCTTCTGGCTGTCCTTCCCGCCAGAGCCAGCCTTCCTATCCTCCATGGCATCGATACTGCCCATGCCTCTATAAGCCTTGACCAACTGTCCTTCCCTGCTAACAAAGTAATTCCCTGGGGATTCAGTCGTCCCCGCCAGTAGACCCCCCATCATGACCGTCGAAGCTCCCAGCGCAAGACCCTTCACAATATGTCCAACATTTTGAATGCCACCATCCGCGATACATGGGACGCCAAAGCGCGACGCAAATTGCGTGATGTTGTAAACAGCAGCAGCCTGTGGGCGCCCTACAGCCATTACTTCCTGAGTGATACAAGCACTGCCGCTGCCCATGCCAATGCGGAGGCCATCAGCGCCGGCGGCAACTAGAGAAGCCGCTTGGTCGCGGGTAACTACGTTGCCAGCAATGACATCCAAATAAGGGTATTTGTCCTTGATATAGCGAATCATCTCAATCTGGTAGATGCTGTTGCCCTGGCTGCTGTCCAAGACCACGATATCCAATCCCGCATCCACCAACTTCTTCAACCTCTCTTTGTCGTCTGGTCTCGTGCCAATAGCAGCTGCGCAAATGAGCTGCTTGGAATGTGGAAGCTTTGAAGCTAGCGGAAAATGAAGGTTCTTCATCAAGTCGGATCGGGATAGGAGAGACACGAGATTGCCGCTGTTGTCAACGATAGGAAGCTTCCCTTTCTTAGACTTGCTAAGGACGGAATTTGCTTCTACGAGCGTTGTGCCTGAAGGTGCTGTGATGAGGTCTGTAGACATGACAGCCGTAACGGGGTCATCAAGATTGGGGTGAAATTGGATGTCACGGCTGGTGATGATGCCAATGAGTTTGGAGCGAAGGTTGCCATCCTCTAATATATGATCGATAACGTGTTAGAAGCAGATCGTTAGAGAGATTGCATACAGGCATGGAAGGAAAGTACGTGGTGAGTTCCTCAGATTCTGTATAATTTTGGTCCCCAAGGCGTTGCCGCCGTTACGGATGAACGAAAGTTTGAAAGTTTATTAATCATAGAAACCCTAATGAGACGGGAAATATTTTTCATGGGTTTGACAAGTGAATGCTGAGAAGGAGCGGCGAACATACCAGTAACAGGAAACCCTCCGAATCCCCACTTTTCCTTGAGGTTTTTAGCCTCCCCAACGGTGGTCTTGGGTCCCAAAACGACCGGATCCAGAATGAAACCATTCTCATATCTCTTGACTTTGCGGACCATCTCCGCTTGAGCCTCCGCAGAACAGTTATGGTGAATGACGCCGAGTCCACCGAGAAGAGCCATGTGGATAGCCATGGAATGTTCGGTCACAGTGTCCATAGGAGAAGAGACAAGTGGAGTCTTCAAGGAAATACGCTTAGTAACCGGTGTGTCAAGAGTGACTGCTGAGGCCGGGAAGCCTAATTGGTAGTCAGTTACGAGAGCTTTGTGGTTCTGCATGGTAGGCGCTGGAGCAAGAAGTAGCTTTTGTTTTCTTGGACAAAAACCCCAGCATATCAGTGGGGAAGCTCAGTGTCAAGAAGTAGCAGCATCGTAGAGACCTTGAGAAGACGAAATCGAATGCGCAATCGGTAAGCAAGGCTTTTACTTACCGATGTAACCAGGCAGAACCAAAAAATCGTTGTACGTCAATCCTCCATTTTTGCTCGAATCCAACAAGGACTTCGCATCCAAGCCATCTCGAGAGCTATACTCAGTCTTGAGTACGTCCAGCGCATGAGTATAATCGAGGACTTCTTTGGTGAGCAAGATGGCGGGCCCAGCGCTATTGACCGAGTCGCCGTTGGCAGTAGGCATTCTGGTATGAATTTCGTAACTGGATGTACAGACAAAGCAAGAGTAATTTAGTAGATGAAAAGAAGTGAAAGAGAGGTCGAATGGTGTTTTACTGCGGGTCGAAGTCACCTTCTCCCAAGAAAGAAGAAGAGTAAAAAGATAGGACAGACGAACTGAAAAGTGCGAAGTTTCGTTGTGGAATCGCTAGGCCGGATACAGGTGACGCGTGGTCATGTGGTTTGTCCTTCGAGTACGACAGACGGCAGAACCTCAGGTCAATCAATGATCGAATTCATCCGCAGAACCGCATTCATGCTGGATTGATAGTAGTCGAAGCTGTGAACTTCCTAAGTTCCTTCCTGTATCTTTGCAAGCTTCGGATGCCTATCCCCACATTTCATTCGGGTGCTGGTCTTTGATCCACAGTTGCAAGAAGTCGCAGCACTTGCCCGATTAGGCAGATTGTTGTGCCAAGACTGATTGCATAACATGACAACCCACACATCGTCGGTTGTCAGGGTCGAAGCAAACTTCATCTTGAACCTGCACTTGCGTCGTTCATATTCTGCCTTTATCATCTTGCGCACCTTTCAGTGATCCAAGATCCTGGTACTTCAGGATACTTGGCCTTGCGCTGTGTGCTTGCTTAAGCCGTTTCATCACGTTGAGGTCGCTGCCATTCTAGAAACGTATGGTCGACTATCAACCTCACCATCACACGCATATTTAAAGAATCCTTCTGCCCCCCCTTACTCTGGAGTTGCCGCACATCAGATTCGATCCTCTTGTCAGCCATTATCCTAGTCAACTGTCGACGTGATGTATCTCCAACACCCGCTGCGGCAAAAACACACCGCTAACTACCCTCTACACTCATCGAGTCCGGGAAGACAACCATCTACCGCGTCTTCATCGTCGTCAGCATACTCAAATTCCTCCAATCCATCTCCCTCGAGTCGTACGAGCACCGTATCGTCGACAACGTCGAGTAGCTATCGTTCTAGTGGTGCGGGGCACAAGCGCGGTGTCAGCGAAGCGTCGGGACTGATGCAAACAATTGAGATGGCAGCGTATAGTAGCAGCAATGAGACGAGTCCAGCAGGAACTTACAAAAGTATACGACGATCTCTGCGACCTTTGCCGCAACCTCCAATGGCGTCACTACAAACTCAGAAGGATCCTGAGAGCTATATTCGTGCAGGCAGTATAGAATCTGATAGAAGGCCACAGCTAGATGGCGCAACGTACACTGCCACTTCACCTGGGAGGCAGCAAGAGGGCATGCGGTCAAGTACCCTCGCCAGAGTCGACTCGATCACCCTAAATTCCACCTCTCTGTCCCATCACGCACGTGGTCACTCCTATTCATACTCGCATACCCCCGTGGTCATGACTGCACCAGATCTACAGACTCTTCAGAAATCTTCGACAAGCCATCTCCGGACGCTATCACGATTAACGCAGGATGACTCCAGTGGAGATTTCTCCATTACCACTCCCGCTCAAGAAGTTACTGGCCTACATGGACGCCGTCGACTACAGAGAACCGGTTCATTAAGGGCCAACAGCGGAACGGTGGGCATGGGTAATGGTCGTGGAGGCGGTTGGAATGGGGGGAATTGGATGGACAAACAGCGACAGTTCTTGCAAGCATATGAGTATCTCTGTCACATTGGTGAGGCGAAAGAGTGGATTGAAGACATAATCAACAAACGCATTCCACCGATAGTGCAGTTAGAGGAGGCGTTAAGAGACGGTGTAACCCTCGCAGAGATTGTACAAGCGTTGAATCCTAGTCGGCCTTTCCGGATCTTTCGGAATCCTAAGCTACAGTTTCGACATTCAGATAACATTGCCCTGTTCTTCCGTTTTCTGGCAGATATGGAGCTGCCGGAATTGTTCAGATTCGAGTTAATAGATCTGTACGAGAAAAAGAATATCCCAAAGGTCATTTACTGCATTCATGCTCTGAGCTGGCTGCTCTATCGGAAGGGAGTTGTCGACTTTAGGATTGGTAATCTTGTCGGGCAGTTGGAGTTTGAGCATCACGAATTGGAAGAAATGCAGAAGGGTCTAGATATGGCGGGTGTTAGCATGCCATCGTTTTCGGGCATGGGCGCAAATTTTGGCGCAGAGCCGGAACCGGAACCTGTAGAGAGCGAAGAGGATAGGATTGAGCGCGAACTTGCGGGAAATGAGACTGCCATTCTGGACCTGCAGACACAAATTCGCGGTGCGATGGTGCGAATGCGCCTAGGAGACACAATGCAGGCACTGTGGGGTTCAGAAGACTTACTCATAGATCTGCAAGCTAGAATTCGAGGCGAATGGGCCAGGCAGATTTTCGAGTATCGAATTGGCATGCAACGGTTTGCAGTTGGTTTGCAGAGCGCAGCCAGGGGTTTCTTGGTACGAAGTAGAGAACAGAAGAGAGAGGACTGGTGGAAGGGGAGGGAAGCAGATGTGATGATTCTTCAAAGCCTGATTCGAGCGAAGAAGGCGAGGGCTGAAGTGCAAATGATCAAGACGAAGATCAGGAGAGAAGAGCATGGTGTGAAAGAGCTGCAGGCATCGATTCGAGGGACTCTGCTGCGAAAGCGTCTCATGGAGCAATCCGAGGAGACGAGAGACGTGGAAGGCGTAATAGAGGGATTGCAAGCGTCGATTCGAGGGGCTCTGCTGCGAAAGCGTCTCGTGGAGCAGGCTGAAGAGATAAAAGATGTCGAAGATATAGTAGAGAAATTACAGGCGGCAATTAGGGGGACTCTGGCTCGAGCAAGACTGCAATCGGATAGAGAGAAGCTTGGACACGAAGTACGAACAATTACTAAATTACAGGCTGCAGTCAGGGGTTCACTGCTGAGGCAGCAGTTGGAATCGGAACAGGCGGAAATCCAATCACTAAATAGCCTTTGGCGAGCACTTCAGGCTCGGGCGAGGGGATCACTAAGAAGAAACGAGCTGGAATCCCTCCAGGGGCAATTGGGAGCGCATGAAACTCAATTAACCAAACTGCAAGCTGCTGCGAGAGGGGTATTAGTTAGGAGGCAGGTCGACAAGGCGAGAAAGGACCTCGCAGTTCACGAGGAAGCCGTGCGGAGCTTACAGGCAAAGTCACGAGGAATGTTGTTTCGAAGAAATTTCATCGCTGATCTGAACTTGCTGAAGGCTCAGGCGGTCCAGATCTCGAAATTGCAGGCACTTGCTCGAGGATGGTTGTTGAGACAACATAATCTTGCCTTTCTGTTTGACTTGAAAACACACATACCCCAAGTCGTCCGACTGCAAGCCCTCTCTCGAGCCATGTTACTGCGGACTGAAGTTGGAGCGTTGCTCGCCCGCTTGGAGGAAGATGAAGAAATGGTTGTTCAACTGCAGGCGGCTGCTCGAGGCCAACTGGTGAGAGGGAGGTTTGCCGAGAAGCAACGGTTCTTCAAAGAGAATATGGAGAAGGTCGTGAAGCTTCAGAGTTTTGTAAGGGGTCGGCTGCAAGGCGAGGCTTACAAGAGTCTGACGAGCGGCAAAAATCCGCCTGTTGGCACGATCAAGGGGTTTGTGCATTTGCTAAATGATAGCGATTTTGATTTCGATGAGGAGATAGGTATGTCTTTGACTCAGTCCTTCTAGATTCACAAGTATTGACACCAAAGTAGAGTTTGAACGGTTGCGGAAAACGGTTGTACAACATGTGCGGCAGAACGAATTGGCTGAACAATATATCGATCAACTTGATATCAAGATCGCGCTACTCGTCAAGAACAAAATTACCCTCGATGAAGTTGTTAAACATCAAAAGCACTTTGGAGGACATGTCGGTAGCTTACTTAACAACACCGAGATGTCTTCAAAAGACCCGTTCGACCTCAAGGCCCTTAACAAAAACTCAAGGAAAAAGCTGGAGCACTACCAACAACTTTTCTTTGTCCTCCAAACGCAACCCCAGTATCTCGCAAGGCTCTTCAAGAGAATTAGGGAACAGGGTACGGCAGAGAGGGATTGCAAACGAATTGAGACATTGATGATGGGCTTATTTGGCTACGCGCAAAAGAGACGAGAGGAGTATTATCTCCTTAAACTTATTGCCAGGTCTATGAAAGAAGAGGTCGATGGATGTGCGACAGTGCAGGATTATATACGGGGCAATTTCTTCTGGGCGAAGCTTTTGCATGGCTACATCCGCTCGCCACGGGACCGAAAGTTCATGCGGGATTTGCTGGGTCCATTGCTAAGGGAGAATATTATTGAAAACGACGAACTCGATCTTGAGAGCGATCCACTCCAAATATATCGATCAATAATCAATAATGAGGAGCTCCGTACAGGCAAGCGGAGTCGTCGCCCTCTAGATATCGCAAGGGAGGAAGCCATCAGAGATCCAGAAACACGAGAGACATTTGTTCACCACCTCCAGGACCTTCGGGATATCGTAGATCAATTTGTCGCTGCTCTGGAAGAGCTCTTGTATAAAATGCCTTACGGAATCCGCTTCATCGCCCAGCAGTCCTTGCAAGCTCTCATTGCAAGGTTCCCTCACGAGAGCCAGCACCATATGCTGCAGATCGTGGGACATTGGGTATGGAGGAGCTACCTTCAGCCTGCTCTAATGCAACCAGAAGGATGGGGCATTGTGGAAAAAGCGCTTGCACCGTTACAGAAAAGGAACCTTGGGGAAGTTGGGAAACTGATCCAGCAGGTAGCGGTAGGGAGGCTATTTGGTGGCGAAAGCCTATTTTTACAGCCGTTGAATAATTATGTCGCCGAGGCTATCGAGAGGGTTAGTGAGATATGGCGAAACCGTGGGTACACCTTCCTCATATCTATCATGAGAATCATATCTAATTACATTTCCCAGTGGTATCTGTTCACGATGCCGAAGCGCAATTCGACATCGACGAGTTCAACGACTTGTATGCACGACAAAAGCCTACGCTCTACATCAAGATGGCAGACATTTTCGCCATCCATCAGCTTGTCACTGGAGAGATAACCCACATCTGTCCTAGCAAAGATGATTTACTTAGGGAGCTAGTGCATGAGCTAGGAAGTGCAAAGAACAACGAGGATGAGATGATGGGGGTGGGCTCGACGGAGATCAGCCTCACATTAAATCCAAAGCTACACGATGTTGAGGGTACGTCATTGCTGATGTCCACAATGGAGGCAAGTTGTACTGATGAAGATTCTAGATCCGGGTGCGGACATCAAGGCTCTATTCATGGAGACTAAACGCTGCATTCTCTACATAATTCGTGTTCAATCAGGTGCCAACCTCATGGAAATCCTTGTCAAACCCATCACCATGGAAGATGAGGAGCGATGGCATTCTCTTCTTCGCGAGGAATTTTCCGGTGGAAGGAAGCGGGGTGCTTACTCCGACGCTTACACTTTCGCAGATATTACCTCCATGTCCTATTCGGAGCTCAAACGCACAGCATTGGAAAATATCGTCGGATTAGAACAGGCTGGCAGGATTACCAGACATAACCATTACCAGGATCTGCTGAATGACATCGCCGTAGACATCCGTACCAAGCATCGAAGACGTATCCAGAGACAGCGCGAATTGGAGGGTGTGAAAGCGACTTTGGGAAATCTGAACGAGAAAGCTGTGTGGCTTGAACAGCAGCTCAAGAGCTATAATGACTACATTGAGCAGGCGATGGTTACGCTTCAGAATAAGAAGGGGTTAGTCCTTAATATCTCTCTAATCCCAATTTTCCAATGACTCCTTGCCGATACTAACAAAATCTCAGTAAAAAACGATTCCTTGTCCCTTTTACCAAGCAATACAACCACGTCCGTGAGCTTCAACGCTCCGGCCGTGTCCCCAAATTCGGCTCCTTCAAATACAGCGCGCGCTCTCTAGCGGATAGGGGCGTGTTGGTCTCGTATAAAGGCTATATCGAGAGACAGTACGACAAGATCAACCTGACCATCTCCTCTGACGAGGTCGGCGTCTTTTTTATAGAAGGAAGCATGGGGAGCATCCAGATCCCCGGGGCCAGCGCGCAGGTGCCGCTGGACGATTTGCTACAGGCTCAGTTCTGCAATCAGCAGTTCATGAACCTCTTCGAGGGTGCTCTGCGACTGAATGTCAATCTGTTTTTGCATTTACTTTTTAGGAAGTTTTATCGGGATGAATGAATTTGCATCGCAGTGAGGCAAAAGGCCGTTTCTTTTTTTTCGTCCCTGCCCCCGCCCTGACCGGCTGGCTCACCGGCTGTTTTCTTCTTTCCTATTCTGGCTTATTGCATGTATCTAGGGTTATCTCGTTTCTGTTTTCGGGGGGAGGGTGAATGCTTTTGCATCATGAGGGAACGACGCATTATCTGAACGAACTGCTGAGTTCGAGGGTCCTTGGTTTTCGCTTTAGGGACCTTCTTTGATGAGGAGCTTGCTTAGTTTTTGACAAGCTCTCCTCCTGGTCAAAAAGATACTTTTTTCTTGTCTGTTTTTTTACTTCATTCCTGTCCTATACTTTTAGCAATATTTAACTCCAGGACCTGAGAAATGGAAAAGAAACTCAATGCTTCACTCACTTTCCTATTCATAGTTCTTGCATGTTACTAGTGTGGTGTGAATAAGTCTGGTTGGTTGGAGGGCTTTGTTGAGCAGGGAGGTGGTGTAGCCGATAGTGGGATTCGGAGGTATGTGTTTCTAAGATGCGCGAGCGTTTTTAAAGGGAAGAAAAGTGGGGATGGGTGGAGGAGGGGTTGACCTTGGAACAACACCGTGTCCTGAGTAGTGATGAAGATTATATGAGTAGGGGGGAAGGCTAGAGAGTGAGGGAAGATTTGAAAACATGTTGAAAAGTAGCTAAGGAAAGTGGAAAGGAAAGAGAAAAAGGAACAGGGTGGAATATATTGAGAGAAGCAACCATATATCTATGGGGATGGAGACGGGAGAGTTAGGTGGAAACCAGAAGAACACAAGGGAATAACATATTAGGAAAGTACGCTAGATTGGAGAAGAGGGACAAACAGCTTTGTTATCTCCGGGCAGTTGAAAATGAAAGTCATCCAGAGAGAGTCGTCGAACAACAGATATCCTACAGTCCTCCAGTGGACTTTGCAACATGAAAACGGTGCAGCACCAATGAATTATTTTTAATTTCTTTATTTACTGCTCCTTATCCAGGCCCTTATATTCCATTATCATTGGTTTTTCAAGCCGGGTGGTCAAGAACCTGCCAGTTCGATTCAGTCAGATCAAGGTGAGCGTGTGGAGATTCGAATCCTTCATCCCCAGTGAAATCAGCTGGTATGCGCGTGGGACACCGTGAGATTGGTTTTATGTTGGTCAAGTTTCATCCGGTGACAGGACGATCGGTTCAAATAATGCAACTTGGAGCGAGTAGGAGTAGGGGTAGAGGTAGGGGTGAGATTAGGAATGCTTAGCTACGCAGCTGAACACATTTACATCAAATCTAACCCATCACATCGCCACCCGCCTTCCTCCCTATAACTCATATCCTCAGCACCCAGGTGCGTTTAGTTCAATTCTTGACAGCCAGCCTTGGGGTTTACAGCGTCTTGAGTGGAGGCAAGCAGTCCATACCAGGAGTCTGCCCATCACACCTCGAGAAAAGTTTAAAAGCCAGTAGGATATCTATCAGAAAATAATATTTCAGAGAAAAAAATTTTTTTTTGTCAGGTTCTCATTAAGATCGTTCATTATATCTAAATCTGCCGCAATTCTCCAATCAGGGGGACGTCGATTCCGCGGCGTCGGTCCGATTGCGCTTAGGGGGTCACAGCCTCCTTGCTCTTCAGTTAAATCCATCTCTAAAGACATCTTCAGAAGTTATAATTCTAGCTAACGGTATCTGTAACTCATGACGCTCCAAAAATACCTCCAAAAATGCCCCGCAGAGTGTTTCCAAAGGGCATTCAGGAGACATCATAATCTCTCACATCACCATTTTTTTTTTCAACCCTAACGTCACCCAGCCAAGCACCAAAAGCACCAGGCAACTCCATAAACAATAATAAATAAAATCCTTTCCTTTTCTTTGGATATCAAACAAAAGGTCTGGTCGATCTGGTCTAGCCTACACGAAACCATAAAAAAAAGTGAAAAGAAAACATAAATATGCTCCCACAGAGAAGAGAGGCAGAGGGATAAGAAAACCCGAAAGAGAAGAGAAGAGAAGCTCAACGCCCCCTTAGTTGGAAAGCACGGGCTTATTTGAATGAAAGCAATTCTGCGGAAGGTTTTTAAACTTTTTAGAAATCGTTAAAGGTAAAAGGCTAGCAAGAGAGGTTGTGCGTGTGTTTGAAGCAGATGGATAGATGGATGTGGTAGTCTAAGAAAAGTCCCTGGAAGGGACTGATTTGATGTTAAAGAAGGAAAAGAATAGACCTGAGCTAAATCTAAAAGATTCATAATCAATAAGGTAGCCCATCCTCCGCATCCACAAACTCATCACCATCATCATTATCACACTTCCTCGCCGCGCCTTTCTGAATATTCCCCGTCTGAGCATGCTGAGACGGGTGCTGTTGCCTCGAGGCTGAATCGTCGTTTCCGAAATCGATAAGATCGCCAGAGTTACCGTGCCAGCCCGCATCGTGGGATTTCCGCGTCATCTCTAAACTCTCTCGTGTCGGGATTTCGAATTTCCGGACGGGCTTCTGGCCTCGAACGATTGCGGTTATCGACAATATCTGCTTTGCTTGTTCTTCGGGGGTGGCTCCGTCACTTTGCGAGTCAGCCAAGTACAGGGGAAATGATGAACGGGGAAATAATGTAGGAAAAATTACATAGCCGTATTCAGTATCCAGTCCAAGTCTTCATCGCCCTCTCCTGGTCCTCCAGGACCCCCGTGAACACGTCTAAAGAATCTTGGCGTCCATTCTATTCCATCTGCAGCTCGTTTTGCTGTTTCAACCCGTTGTCTCTCCTCAATCTTCGATTTCTCGTCTGTAGCAACATCATGATCACGCTGCTTCAGGGCTGCTACGACCTTGGACCACAGCTTCTGCGATTCTCGCTCCTCCTGCTCATCTAAAGGTCTCACCAAGGGAGGAGCAGGCTTAGCATGCGTGGCATTAAAAAGGAGTTCTTTTTGGCCGCTCTGGTGAAAGTTTTCCGTGAGCTTCTGACTTCAAACATTGAAAGAATATGAGACTCCCTAAATCCCAATAATTGATGAAGCTTGGGAATCTCCTAACAAAAGCAATTAAAGGTAGACACGAAGGAATTGATGTGGGACGCACGGTGACGTCTTTGAGAAACATCTCCCCATTCCACAACCCTGAAAGCTCGTAGAGTACTTCTTGGGTCTTCTCATTCTTGATCAATCCCCCAATGGCATTATATGTCCCTCCGAAGTACCCCTTTGTCTTGAACTCAATGTCCGCGACTAAGTTATTCTCAGGACAGCGGACGAAACTATGGTCGCCGAGTTCGTACTTCATCTTTCCAAAGAGGATACCTCGCGCATACATGTTCGGTTGTGTTAGGATACTGTGAACCCACCCGATTATGTTAGCACTTGTTATACAAATGCATTCGCAACCCCTTCGAAATCTGAACCTACTATCTCTCCCCACCCGGCCTTTTCCCTCGATTCAAGAACCTCAGAATTGCTATACCCTCCATTATACTTGCCGCCGAATTACCCAGAAATTTACTTCGAGGTTTCAATGTTCCGTCTATCCGAATGAAATGCTCTGGACACATGTAGAAGTAACTTGACTTAGGAGGGTGATGAGAAGTCTGTTCAGATATGTAGAAGCCTCGTGTTTGGTCCGGATACTCCCAGTAACAGGTGAAGTGCTCGCCAAGTATGGGGTTTAGAGGTTTTTTAACACCCCTATATACAGCATCTGAAGATTAGTTAATGTAGTTGTCTTACTGCTCGAGGAGGTTAGGGGTGTTTGACGTACGGAGATTTTATGTGCCACCCACTTAGATAAAACTTTACGACCGAAATAAATCTCTGCACTGGGTCTTCAACCATAGGCATCGGTAATAGGGTCTCTGGGTGTTGCATAAAGCTGAAAGATCCCGTGTTAATACCAACACAGCACCGTAACACAATCTATCCCACGGTGAAGCACAAAGTGGCCCAGTCCACGTACTTTGTGATCCGCTCCAACATCGACTTAGGCTCTAGGATAAATGTTGGTAACACCACCCTGCTCAGATCTGCACCCGGTCGCAATTGGGATATGATGTGAGATAACACTATGTGCAAATGCCCAGAGACAACCGTCAATATCTCTATCCGCGCACACGTAGCTACTCAGCTATATAAACACAGAAAATAGGCCGAGCTCACCATTCCCCTGGTCAGGCTCCACGA
>JAJDMY020000644.1:0-20083 GCA_022345705.2 Sabuloglossum arenarium | reverse complement strand
AGTGCTTGATAAAGGTGTCGATATTCGCGTGCTGCAGCATCATATTCTGGAGGGCGTCGCTCACGTCACCTGTTCGTAGGCTATTAGCATGTCTCGACCAGGAAGGTGGGGTTTGGAAACACATGGTACGCACCGCTCTGATTGAACTCATTACCCGCGCTGTAGCGGAGACAGTATGGGCGCGTGGGCTGCAGGAACCCAGCGATGACGCCAACCGCCTTTATCAGCGACAACAGAGTCGCATACGACAAAGGCTCGCGCCGCGAGATCTCGTACCCATACCCCATCCTGACTGACTTCTGAAAGACAGGGACGTCGAGCATATTCGGCTTTAGGAGCAATTCCAGCTGCTGATAGCCGGGTCGAATATCCAGTCTGCTCAGTTGCTTGGCAGATGTGAGATTTGGGGCCGCGAAAGCTTGGTCGGCAAAGATGAGGCCCAGGAGAAAGACATGTGGGCTGAGAATGAGGGAGGGATCAAAGATGATCTCAGGAAGGGGGAATTTGTTCCTAGCGCCCATGTAAGCAGTGCCTTAAACCAGAGACGGACAAAGGGTGCACTGAGGGGGGACCAGGCGCAAAACTTACGCATCTTTTACACCGAGAAATTGCTTTGTGAACTCACATGTGAATTCTATTAAGATCCGATGCGGGCCCCCATTCGGGTCTCGAAGTAGGGTCACAACGATATCCTGGTACCGGAGGTTGAGGAGCGCTTGAGGACAGTTTCCAGAGAAACCAGCGAGCTGGCAGAACAGAGCAAGCTGAATGCGGTGCCGGCCGTGCGTGTATCGTTTCTTCGTCGTAGTTAGGTTGGTTTGAAGGTATTCTACGAGATCCTCAACGTACATTGCCGTCTTCTTGCGCTTTCCCTTGATGAGCTTGTGCTTCTTCACTAGTTTCCTCAGGATCTGTATAGATACCACAAATGTCTATCAGTAATTGGTCTTCTACCTTATAAAAAGATCAAAGAGTGTATGAAACATGACTTACCCGGTGTATATTCCGGTTAATCTCTCCTCTAATCTTTTCACCTGTCGCCCTCTCATACACGAGTCGAAAGACCTTCCAGTATGTCCCAAGGGTATTGGCTAACCGGACGCCACGAACCCTCCTCCCTCCCTTCCCTCGACGCTGATTAAGCAGCCAATCGAAGAAAGCATTGATGACGCGGAGCGAGATGTCCCTCATCGTCCGTTCGGGATCCTTGTGTGTGTACTTGCAGTACCTGTAAGCTGGTTAGATCAATCTAATGTATGGGAGACGGCAGATGTGACAAAGCATACTGGAAAAACCGTTCCTCGATGAAATCCAAGAGGAGGCAGCTATTGTCGCTATAATCCTCATTTATGTACTCAGACTCATTGAACTCTTCCTCTTGATTGAGGTAGTATTCTGGCGGGTGATCCTTGTTCTCGTCAAGAAGCCATGATATGTCTGCCAGGCTATCTCCCTCGACATCCATATCAACATCCGTCGGATTGGTATCAGGGTCACTTTTCTCATCCTCGGTGTCGAAGCAGCTCTCGATATCAGACCCATTACTGTCGTCAGAAGAGCAATCAGCCTGTTGATGATGGCGCATATTAAATCTGCTAAGGGAGACGATGACAATGACAATTAAGGCAAATAGTTTACTAAGTGACAACAGAAGGAAGGCAAAGAGAAACAGAGTATATGGGAGAAAGGAGGGTGGAGGAGGAGGGCCGCCATCATAAGACAGGAAGGGGGGTGAGGATCCTTTTTTGGCTCCTCAAGAAGTCACAAACGGGAATTGAGAAAGAGGATTTGGGCAGACTTCTTGAGTCCCCAAGGTGTTGCCGCCTTGGCTCTTGGTAAGCGAGCATTAGAGCAGCGCGATATGTTGGCAAGTTGGCGGCAAAAAACAGCGGCCGAACCCCCCTCAAAACGGCTGCCAATTTGCCGTTTGGTGGTTTAAAGTAGTAAAGAATATCAAAGTAATTCGTATGGTGAAAAAAGCAGACAAGGTTTATGTAGGTATTATGAAAAAGCTTCCTAAGATTATGAAGGAATGGCATCAGAAGCATAGAGCATAGAGGGTTAAGTTCTGTTTTGGTATTGTATTACAGTTTAATTTTTATTTAAGTGAGTTTTTTTTGCGAATCGCTGAGAATTTGCGAATCGTTGCGTCCCACCTATAAGCGAGGCAGTTGGTGGGAGTGGCATTCAGCTGATTCCACGATTAAGTTGAGAAAGAGCTTTAAGTAGAGCAATTTGAGTATATGGTTTATCAGCATTATGTCATGTAACAACAGCTGATCTTTGAATATCAGAAACTTCTTTCCTTATAGTCTTTGGTTTAGATGGTATTAAGTTTGATTGCTGATGTTGAATGTAGGTAAAAAATATTTTCTATATATGGTGCGGGGAACCTCAAAAATAGCGGGGTGTCTGAACACTTCTTCGCTACCGCGTACAACTACAAGCGAGGCCCTATAAGGATTTCCCTACCGTGCTGACTAAACCGGAAAAGCCGGTTCCACTAATCCCCCCCATGAACAGCCAGAGTCCTCTAAACCGACAACAAACCTCTGCAAGCTTCAGTAGAGTCTACTATTGGAAAAAACTTGTATGGCACTAGAAATGACTGCTCCCTTATCTGATGCTATAGAAGGGATGCAGGCTTTATCAGAAATACCTGACGGTTGGATTGACACCGTTTTGGACGAACATAGACCTCGACAGCGAACAGGCATGTCTGAAGTTACACTGCGAAAGCGGCTTGAGCAAGAATTTCTTGCTCCTTTGACTACGTTCTCCCCAGAGTGGCTAAATAAACTTCAACAGTATGCTTCTGATCAAATCG
This sequence comes from Sabuloglossum arenarium, assembly GCA_022345705.2. NCBI lineage: Eukaryota > Fungi > Ascomycota > Geoglossomycetes > Geoglossales > Geoglossaceae > Sabuloglossum > Sabuloglossum arenarium. The sequence goes on along the minus strand of JAJDMY020000644.1, from coordinate 17,256 downwards.
TAGTGGCCTACATGTCATGAAAAGGTTGCTAACAGTTTGGCTAGACATTGGAATGTACCGCCCGACTATACGCCACTATTCGATCTCGCGCCAACGCAAACACGCACGATCATACGCTTTACACGAGAGGGTCTGGAGGGCCGAGTATCAGCTTATAAGGAAGTCGTCGTGCCAGCAAGTAGCTCAACAGCGAAGAATTCCACCTCATTATTGCGGAAACTCGCAAATCGAGCAGAATTTGTGAGGGGTGCTGCTGGTTTCTTTCCCTTTGCACCTGGTGGCCTCGACGGCCCGGAAGCCCTCACACAGTTGGAGAATGGGGTTTTCCAGCCGTCGAGCAATGTGGTTCATGATACTACCAGGGGGTCTTTGAATAGGATTATTGATTTCAGCAAGGAAGGAAAACTTCTGCAAGTACCTCCAGGTTTCACCAGAGGATTGAATATTTCGTTGAAAAGAGCCCAAGTTGACGATCACGAAGCAATGGAAGTGGAGAGGGCTTTGAAGGAATCAGAGGAATTGAGTCTTGCAGATGCTATCTTGACACGACAAAAATCTAACCCAACCCGGACTCACACGCTAGAGGGGGGCGAATATGAGGAAGAAGACATTGATTCGATCCTGCCAGTAGAGTTTCCATCTCTAGAGCCTCATGGCCAGCTTGCGGCTTCTAATACGAGACGAGCCGGAAAGGAGTGGGCTCACATGGTGGATGTCAACCGCGATATCCCTAATTTCAGGGTGTTGGTGCCAGACATGGCTAAGGAGTGGGGATTTGAACTTGACACATTCCAAAAGGAGGCCGTCTTCCATCTTGAAAATGGAGATTCGGTCTTCGTTGCCGCGCACACATCAGCAGGCAAAACTGTTGTTGCAGAATATGCAATAGCTCTTGCCGTTAAACACATGACTAAAGCTATCTACACATCACCAATCAAAGCATTAAGCAATCAAAAATTCCGAGATTTTCGCCAAACATTCGGTGAGGTTGGCATCCTGACGGGGGATGTCCAAATCAATCCTGAAGCTAGCTGCCTCATCATGACCACAGAGATCCTCAGAAGTATGTTATACAGAGGAGCTGATCTCATCCGAGATGTGGAGTTTGTTATCTTTGATGAAGTACATTATGTCAATGACTTGGAGCGAGGCGTTGTCTGGGAAGAAGTTATCATCATGCTTCCCGATCATGTTGCTCTTATCCTTCTTTCGGCAACGGTGCCCAATACATACGAGTTTGCTTCCTGGGTTGGTAGAACAAAGAGAAAGGACATTTATGTTATTTCAACTCCGAAACGTCCAGTACCTTTAGAACACTACTTATGGGCAAATAAGGGCGTTTACAAAATCGTCGATGCGGAGAAAAGATTCCTTGATAAAGGTTGGAAAGATGCAAATGACGTGCTATCAGGCAAAGATAAAATCAAAGTTCCGACACCTGAAAAATCCCAATCTCAAGGCGGGGGAGGCCGTGGGCATGGTCAGCGGGGCGGCCCACAGCGAGGAAGCTCGCAACAACGTGGACGTGGGCCACATCAGCGTGGAGGGAGGGGGGCAGGAATAATTGCTCGGCCTGGGCGAGGGGGCATGCGGACAACAGCCGCACAGGATAGGAATATCTGGGTCCATCTAGTACAGCATCTCAAAAAGGAAGATCTCCTTCCGGCTTGTATATTTGTCTTTTCAAAACGGAGATGTGAAGAAAATGCCGATGCTCTTTCGAATCTGGATTACTGTACCGCTTCTGAGAAGAGTGCGATACACATGATCATTGAAAAGTCGTTTGCTAGGCTGAAACAAGAGGATAGGACTTTGCCTCAGATACGAAGACTCCGGGAACTCCTAAGCCGAGGTATTGCGGTGCACCACGGTGGCTTACTCCCAATAGTTAAAGAGGTGGTTGAGATACTGTTCGCTAGAACTTTGGTGAAGGTATTATTCGCCACGGAGACTTTTGCAATGGGCTTAAATCTCCCTACTCGAACAGTTGTATTTTCCGGATATCGAAAGCATGATGGCCGTTCCTTTAGAGATCTGTTCCCCGGCGAATACACTCAGATGGCTGGAAGGGCTGGTCGGCGAGGGCTGGACCCTGTGGGATCTGTCATTATTGTTGCGCCTGGTAGTGACGAAGCTCCGCCAATGGCAACACTTCGAAACATGATACTCGGTGATCCGACGAAGCTACGTTCCCAGTTCAGACTTACTTACAATATGATTTTGAATCTGCTTAGGGTGGAAGCTCTCAAGATTGAGGAGATGATTAAGCGCAGTTTCAGCGAGAATGCAACCCAAGCATTACTGCCGGAGCATGAAAAGCAAGTGAAACTTTCAGAAGATGGTCTTACGAAAATCAAACGAGACCCTTGTGAAATCTGCGACACCGATTTAGATGTCTGCCACCAATCCACAGTGGATTTTAGGAGACTGACGGCCGATCTTCATGCTGGATTGTTGGCATCGCCTGTTGGGATAAGGATGTTTGCATCGAAGCAATTAGTTGTGTATCGCAAAGTATGTTTGACATAGTTCGTTTTAGTCTGCTGTTTTGCGAGAATTAATAACATTTAATAGGACGGAATACGAACTCCTGGCATATTGCTTCGAGAAGGCATAGCGAGGACCCATCTACCGACTGTGCAAATCGTAGGGATTGAGCCAGCGAGGACGACACGGCGCTCTGGTAGGTTATATAAACCTGAAGCATGTGTCCATGACTCTAACACCTCTAGATGACCTACTACCTTTTCTTCCAGGCTTTAGGCCGCTCCTTGATAATCCATTGAAGCCAAGTTCAGAAATTAGGTTCAAGAAAGAAAATATTCATCTTAGCGATATTGAATGCATGACCAAGACAATTGTAAAGGTATGGATTAATATTCTATAGAGCTGAGGTATAACGTATTGAAAAATGCTTAGTTTGACCTCGTAAACGCCCTCAAAGGACACAGCGATGCTATGCAAAAAGGACATGAGGAAGTGGCCAAGCTCTGTAATTCGTGGATGGCACCTGAATGGGATGAGCTTGACTGGAACCGCATCAAAGACATGCATCTGCGTAACATATTAGATGAGCGCAAGAAAGAGGCGATATCTGCTCAAGAACGGCGCTGTGTTGGTTGTCCAGAGTTTCTGAAGCATGTAAGTTTAGAATGCATGTCAATCCTTCTGAGTGCTAATATATGCCAGTTTTCGGCGAGGAATGATGAGTGGCTCATCGTGGAGAAGGTTTCTCAACTTCGACAATTAATGTCAGATCAAAACCTGCGGCTTTTGCCAGACTACGAGCAAAGAATTGCGGTCCTGAAGGATCTAGATTTCATTGATCAACATTCAAGGGTCCAATTAAAAGGGAAAGTTGCATGTGAGGTTAGTTGCTGTATCTAATTCAGACTGGCCTCCTGGCTACGCTAACTTGGACCTTGTAGATCCACTCGGCCGATGAACTTGCACTGACGGAGCTCATTCTCGAGAATGTCTTCGCAGAGTATGCTCCAGAGGAAATTGTAGCACTGCTTTCGGCCTTCGTGTTTGCCGAGAAGACGGACGTCGTTCCCAAACTGACACCCGCTCTAGAAAAGGTAGATCCCGACCTGGCAACTGCCACTTGTCTTTGCTAACTGAAGAAGGGGAAAGAAGCCATCATCAATATATCCGAGAAGGTTAATTCAATCCAGACCGAGCATCAGGTCACTCTGTCCGGGGATGATGCCAACGATTTCGTCAGTCGGCCTCGTTTCGGACTGGTCGAGGTAGTTTATGAGTGGGCCAGGGGGATGCCCTTCAACCGCATCACTGACCTGACGGATGTCCTTGAAGGAACCATCGTCCGTGTGATTACCCGGTTGGACGAGACTTGTCGGGAGGTCAAGAATGCAGCACGCATCATCGGCGACCCAACACTGTTCACGAAGATGCAAGAATGTCAAGAGATGATCAAGCGCGACATCACAGCCGTTGCTTCACTGTGAGGCCCCTTTCTTCTGTCCTCTTATTCCTTGGTGGATGCTGACCTCTGCGATGCAGATATATGTAAAGGGGTGGTGGGGCAGGCAGATGTTGTATCACGTGATGGGAATATAGATATCCTACTCGTGTGCTCCGTACACACATGCACGTGTATGTATGTATACAGAATGAAAAGCTTCAGTAGCGTGAAAGGTGTACATGTAGATAGCTGGATAGATGACTTGTCGCGTCCAAGTCCCGTGGCATAGGTCTCGACCGCGTCGTAGCCCGTCCGCCCTTTCTTTTCGGCAGTGACAGTGATTGTGTGCATCCGAGCGCGCGAGTCCTGACTGGCGGTGATTCGCTACACAGCATTTTAACACTCACCATTCTAACAACTAACTAACACCTTTTGGAGGCAACCGCAACTCGCGATTTCCAACACAACCCTCTCCCAACCCTTCTCTTCTGCCTGTCGCACACTTCTATGCAGAACCCCTCGCACTCTTCTACTGCTGTGTGTCATCCAGCTTGATTTTAAACACCCAATACACTCGCTACACTCAACATACTGTGCTGCTGGTGGGAATCGCGTTCACGATGGATGTCGGCGCTCTTCGTAACCGCATTCAATCGACCCTTGACCCGAACGCGGACATTCGACGACAAGCCGAGCTCGATCTAAAATATGTATGCTAGAATAACCCTCCATCGTGGGCTCGTGGGCATATCACTGACCTTAATTGTCGTTTAGGCCGAGGATAAGGTTGGTTTTGTCAATGCCCTCCTGGATATTCTCCAGACAGAGCAAGAGGCTCAAACCCGACTTTCAAGTACGCATAGACCTAGATCATTGCCTCAGATTCTTCTATAGTTTATCTCTGACAAGTAGTTACTAGCCGTTGTGTACCTCAAAAACCGCGTGTCGCGGGGTTGGTCGCCTGGCGATGAGTTTCCTCTCCACAAACCAATATCAGAGGATGAAAAGCCTAGCTTTCGTAACCGCATCCTGCCTATCCTCGCAGCCTCGCCACCGCAAATACGACAGCAGTTGGTACCTTTGTTGCAAAAGATCTTGCACTACGACTTTCCCGACAAATGGCCGAATTTTATGGATATCACCCTTCAACTCCTGAATACCAATGACGCAAACTCAGTGTTCGCGGGCCTACACTGTCTGCTGGCTATCTGTCGGGTGTATAGATTTAAGGCTGGGGAGAACAGATCTGATTTCGACAAGATCATTGAGGCCTCCTTCCCCCAGTTACTCAACATCGGGGGGAATCTAGTCAATGAAGCTAGTAATGAAGCTGGAGAGATGCTGAGGGTCGTGATGAAGGCATACAAGCATGCTATATACGTGAGTTTGGTGGTTTATTTGGCCTAAGGATTTGACTAACAGAGTCACTAGTTTGAACTACCGATCCACTTGAAGGGTCAGCAATCGATTTTTGCCTGGTGTTCTTTATTTCTACGGGTTGTGGCAAAGGAAGCACCACCAGAAGCACTGCCTGAAGAGCTAGACGAAAGAGAGTTGAATCCTTGGTGGAAATCTAAGAAATGGGCGTACGCAAATCTCAATCGACTCTTCGTGAGGTAAGATTGCTCCTTGTGGGTTTGGATGACCACTCGCTAACACTGCAGGACTTGCAGATATGGCAACCCGAGCACCATGACCAAAAACTCTGATAATTATGCTGACTTTTCGAAAAATTTCATCACGAACTTCGCACCTGAAATTCTAGCTGCATATCTGCAACAGATAGAAAAGTGGGTCGCCAAAACCACTTGGCTCAGCAAACCTTGTCTGTCCTTCACTCTAGCCTTCCTCGATGAGTGTGTCAAACCAAAATCAACATGGGCCCACCTCAAGCCGCATCTGGAGAATCTCGTTGCTCACGTGTTGTTCCCCATCCTGTGTCAGTCAGACGAAGATATAGAGCTTTTTGAAACCGATCCCTCCGAATATCTACATAGGAAGCTCAACTTCTACGAGGAGGTTTCCGCACCAGATGTGGCGGCTACAAATTTTCTAGTCACTCTTACAAAGAGTCGCAAGAAGCAGACTTTCACTGTTCTCAACTTCGTCAATGGGGTAGTCAATAGATACGAAGAGGCGCCTGACGACCAGAGGAATCCTCGGGAGAAAGAGGGTGCGTTGAGGATGATTGGTACTTTGGCTAGCATCATGCTCGCAAAGAAGAGCCCCATTGCGGATCAGGTAGAGTATTTCTTCGTGCGACACGTTTTCCCAGAGTTCCGTAGCCCACATGGATACCTTCGAGCGCGTGCGTGCGATACTCTCGAGAAGTTCCAGGCACTCGATTTTAAGGACGAAACCAACCTCATGGCCGTCTACCATAATGTCCTTGAGTCGATGGCGGATACTGAACTCCCTGTACGTGTCGAGGCAGCCCTTGCTCTCCAGCCCCTAATTCGGCATAACCTCGTCCGCCAGCTGATGGAGCGAAACATCCCACAAATCATGCAGCAATTGCTGAAGCTGGCCAATGAAGTGGATGTGGATTCTCTAGCAAACGTGATGGAAGAGTTCGTTGAGGTTTTCGCCGCCGAACTCACTCCATTCGCTGTGGCTCTCACAGAACAGCTTCGTGACACCTATCTGAGGATCGTTCGCGAACTAATGGAGCGAAGCAACCAAAATGAGGATGACGAGGATTTTGGAGAATACCTTGACGACAAGAGTATCACTGCACTTGGAGTGTTGCAAACAATTGGAACTTTAATACTCACTTTGGAGAGCACACCCGACGTTCTATTACATCTGGAAACGATTCTAATGCCTGTAATTACCATAACGCTCGAGAACAAGCTCTATGGTAGGTCTTTATTTGATCTTCGCCGGGACATCTGTAATGATGCGTTAACATATGAGACTAGATCTGTACAACGAGATCTTCGAGATAGTCGACAGTTGCACATTCTCGGCCAAGGCAATCTCTCCAACCATGTGGCAAGCATTTGTACTGATCCATAAGACGTTTAAGGCTGGTGCAGAGTTGTATCTCGAAGGTAGTTTGTCCAACGCCATCTAATCAACCTGATTAACTCATTGCTGTAGATATGCTCCCGGCCCTAGAGAACTATGTCTCTTATGGGTCAGATACGTTAATACAGCACCCACAATATCTGGAAGCCATTATCGACATGATCCAATCCATTTTCGCAGATGAGAAAGTGGGCGGAGTCGATCGAATCTGCGGCTGCAAACTTGCTGAAGCCGTTCTACTCAATTTGCGAGACCACGTCGACCAGTACATCCCGAAACTTGTCGAATTGGGAATGACGTTCCTCACAAATTCCGAACTCAAAGTGAAGTCATATCGAATCCACCTGATGGAAATGGTCATCAACTGCATTTACTACAACCCGAAACTGACGCTCCACCTTTTAGAATCAAAGGGCTGGACAAACAAATTCTTCAGTCTTTGGTTTTCAAACATGGACCACTTCACTCGCGTTCACGACAAGAAATTGTCGATTGCAGCTATTGTGGCACTCTTGTCTCTAAGAGCGGAAGAGGTGCCTGCTAGCATACACCAAGGGTGGCCAAGACTACTTGTGGGAATTGTCCGTCTGTTTCAGACGTTGCCTGCAGCCATGAAGAGTAAGCCCCCATAATTCCTTTCCAACTAAGTCAGGACCTAATACACGTCAGATCGAGAAGAGGCAACAAAAGAGGAGGTTGTGCTTAATGATGACTATAGCGGTGGAGATGACGATGAGTGGGAATCAGAAGCTCCGTGGAATAATGAAGGTGACGAGCTCGAAGAGGACGTCGCGGATGAGAGCAATGCTTATCTTGAGTTTCTGAACGACGAGGCAAGTTAAATTGCACTAGCGATATGTTACGCATTCTGACAGATTGTTCAGGCCCAGAAGTTTGGTGCAGTGACAGACAGTGATGATGATGAGCTCGAGGAGGAAAATCTGCTTGAGACGCCTCTTGACAAAGTTGAGCCGTACACACTCTTCCGTGATGCATTATTGAGTATGCCTGATGTTCATCTGCTCGATATTTGGCCTTCCAACTGACGATTTGCAGAATTGCAACACGAACAGCCGCATCTTTACGAAAGCCTAACAAAGGATCTCAACGGGGATGAAAAGGGAGTGGTTGAAGGAGTGGTTCACCAAGCCGATCTCAACGCAGCAGCTGCACTAGCGGCTGCTGCTGTCGCTCAAGCCAACGGAGGGGCCCATTGAGGTTGATAAGAGGATTCATTTCTGTGCCTTTTTTCATTCAACTACTCCACCCTTGGTTTATTTAGTGTCTTCCTTGATAAATCTCAGGGCAGTCGTCGCAGAAGAATTTGCATGAGCTTGCAATGGCGTTATGAGATCGAACGAATTCTATGAAAGAGAAGGATTCACGCAGACTGAGAGCGGCCGTTGCTTGATGGCCTCACGGAATACATGTCGCGCGAGCGTGAGAGATAAAAAATCGCGGTTGCACAACAATTGGTGCTCTGGTAAGTAGCGCTGTGTCCAGCAATCCGTCATGTATCTAGAACGAAAAACACGAATGGTCTTAGAAATCAACACTTTTGAAAATTCGAAGCTTTGTCGTTTCTCGGGAAAACCCTTACTAGCATTGTTTTTATGTACCCATAGATGCACTTTATAAGTATTCTTGCTATTTCGTATGCAGACGGCAAACATTCCTAACACAGCTATCGGCTCGTCAACCACCAACCAGCTTAGCCATTCAGCAAGGCACAACTTTCTATCAACTTTCCACCATCACGTCAACCTCTTCACCACAAAAAACGCCACCCTCGTCAAAAAACGTCACTCTCGTGATGCGCTTCCACTTCTCCGTCCTTCTCCTCTCCTTCTCCTCCTTCCTCGTCTCCGTCGCCGACGAATTCGACATCACCACACTCCCGCACAAACTAACCCTCCACGCCTCCCCGCTCATCTCGTCCTCTACACCACCCACCCCATTCACCTACGGGACAATATCCTACAACCCCTCAACGCTCCAAGGACGCTTCACACGCTCCTCCTCCGCACCACCACAATTCCCATACTCTGCCGATGCAGCGCTCGCGAAACTCGGTCTCTACGACACTGCATCTCAGCGTTGGCGCGGTGCAGTCGTCACGACGAAGGAGCTACTTTTTGGGAACGGTGGCGCTGGGGCGGGGTGTGTGATCTTACATTTAAGTGAGGATGAGGGAGATAAGAAGGTTAGGCGAGTTAGTTTTGCGGCTGCGACCGAAGGGGAAGAGAAGATGGGAGTGACTGTGAAGGTTGTGCGTGCAGCTCCGGGACTGCAGCCGGTGTTGAATCGACCCGTGGTGGTGGATAAGGATGGGAAGGTACCGGAGCCGGAGGTTGAGAAGACGTTTTTGCAGAAGTAAGTCGGATTTCGTCTTTATTCTCCTCTTTCCTTTGGTCAATCGTGGTATCAAAGTACAGTAAAGCTAACGATATATCTTTCCCATCCGCGCAGGTACTGGTGGATATTCCTAGCCGTAGCCATGCTGGCAATTACCAGTGGGGGAGCCGATCCGAAATAGTGGACTTTCGGGGGGTTTGGTTCAAGAGGAATATCGTTTGGCTCTGTAAATTCTATATACCATCTCATTAGGCACAATGAAAGCGTACGTCCTAACAAGTTACCGGGATGGTTTTTCTTCTCCTGAGAGGGTGTTTTATTATGACTGGTGTCTGTTTGCATGGATAGACGAAGACGCTCACCGGCGACGACAAGTTCACAAGGAATAGAGAAGGCAATTTTTGTGGAGTATCCTGCTTAAAAAGTCGGGAGAAAGGGGTGTGAATAAAACTACTATACTTCCAAGAATGTGTCTCAGCATATTATACAGATATTCTTTCTCTTCGTCTGTGTAGTCTGGGGAAATGGAATGCTTGAGGATTGAGATGTACACCTCATGGAGGTGCTTTTCCGGCGCAGTAATGGTGGTGGTGCTGCTCTCAAGGATCATGGCCAGTCTCTTTGCAGAAATTTTATTTCCTTCACGAACAAACCAGTCTCAGAGAGTTTCTTGCGCGCATAAATGTTATTTGTGTCGCCGCGGGACCGAAAGACCGATTCTTGGTTATGATATTCGGCCACGGAGATGATGAACGCTGCATCGATATCGGCGGCAAAGACCTGCGTCTGGAAGATTTTGTAGCAGCCATGGAGCCTGCTCGAGCCACTCCAAAAGACATCCTAACTTGCCTGCAAACGACATCATACTACCCCGGGGGATGGATACAAAACTCCTTCAATGCAAGTGTCATGGCAGCTGCTGACTTCAAAACACAGTCCGACAGCATCAAACGCTCTGCGTCTGGCAATTTTCGGGGCTCTGTTTTTCTCCACAGGATTGCCAACGAGCTTTTCCAGCCCTCAAACTTCTCCAACACCTCGACGTTTCATGAGTTTACTGGGAGTGTGTGGCAAAGAGTCGGCCAGTTGTTTTCTGTCGGAGCGAAACCCGCTTTGCTGCCCAAGATAGCTTGTGGGACGTTCCGTTGGAGACTACCACTGGGATACCTGATATGCAGTGGCAACAGCGCTATGATGCCCTACCATCGGTGCCAACGAATCTGGATTTGCACGGGTTTGAAAGCTCCCTGCGAGGCTGGAACCATCTCACTGGCCGACTGAATGGCCTGTGCCGAACATATCTGAGCCTTTGGCCTGGCAGAGATACTGCTGCGCCAAACGTCCATATTCGTGGGATGATCGCATCACTCAGGAAAGGTAAACTAGCCCCGGACCAAGCAGTTCTCACACAATGTCTTCGCTATCGGATAGCGCTCTCTGTCATGGCGGAATACTTTATCGATATGCTGAATCTCCGGCCCTTCCGGTCCTTCAACATGTTCAACATGTTCGAGTACAGCGAATGGAGTACGGGAGCTATTGATGGGTGGGAAATTCTTGTCTAGCTTGCGCTATATCTAATCTACTACTACGATCTATTCCCTCGACTAAAAGAGTGCACCACACAGCCTAACCAGAGACCATTTGCGAAGCTCAGGTTTTTCCTGGCCGCGGCGTTTGCAGATAAAGGTCTCGATACGATGGAGGTGGAACGCAGGATCAAAATCTGCCTGGAGAAAGGAGGTGGTGGCATTGCGACATCGGCGGAGAGGCGCAGGCGTCTGCGAAATATGGCGGCGACGGGTGTCGTTGAGATTTCAGATTAATCGGGAGTTTTAATTACTTCTTATTTTCTCTTTTAGTTGGTGTTTCTTCTGTATTGTAGTTCTAAACTTGCCGAAATCCGCCTGGTGGCTCTGCAGATAGAATACAGAATCTCCTTGTCACTGAGCCTGAAGCCGTTGATCAGGATACCGCATTTCCAGAGCACGACAAACAGCGGCTTCAGGTTAGTGGCGACATGGTTCGCAAGTAGCACAGAGGCGGGCACCTGGGTCTGTCTTGCATTTTAGGTTTTATGGGCAGAAGGCTGTTAACCTAGATGTCATACAGCCGGACACCAGTTAAACGTATCGGCTCACTTGCCTGGAGGTTCGGAGGATCGTCGTCTGGGGAGCGGCCATCGGGTGTGAGAACTGTGGGTTTCAGCAGGCAGGGCACACGGCGAAAAGCATCAATAGAAGCACTTAGAATCGTAGATAGAATTAATGCTAGCTATTCTAGAAAAGCGGGTGGTCATGGATACTATGTGGTATACAAATAATAAAAATTTATTTTTGTGGTATGCAAGTAATTGTCCCTACTAAGAAAAAGGTTTTCATAGAATACAAGGAAGCAAAATCACATCACCATACTGCTGTGAATTATTAGTCTCAAAAAAAATCCCTTAGCTATAGAAAACATTCGTCCTGCTTACATATACATACGTGTGACCGTTTGCCTCATTTAGGCCGCGGTAAAGATTGACAAGTTGATCCTTCAGCTCGACTGCCAATTCGCCCGGAGATAGAAACGAATTGTTCGAAGAACGGGCATCCCGTCGCTCGATTGAATATCTAAGGAAGAAACGGGAACAAAATATGGTGACGAATCTTTTGTTTTACCCCTTTGATGCTAATACCTATTATAGTGGGTTGACAATCGATAGGAAAGTTTGAAAAGGGTCTCTACCAGATCTTACCCGTAGGAGAAAAGAAAAAGTAAAAGTGAACAAATACATATCGTTGAGTGATCGACATATTCGATCCCAGAAGAGCAAACAGTTTGAAGCAGTCAACGAAATAGGTAGGAACTAAATCCCCGTACGATTTTGCTCCAGTTAAATATTTATAGAAACAAAATAAAGAAACCACAAAAGAGCTGTAGAACAGAGCGTTATAGAAGAACGGGCCCTACTCGAATTATCCGCCTTATGCTATAAAGAGAAAAATTCAACCTTTTTAGAAATCCGTTGTTAACGCCTCTGGAATGTACAGAAATGAGGGTTTTAATCGAATACGGATTTCTTCCTTGACGGGCTTAGAAACCAGGTGAACCATGAAAACTAGCGTTTAGAGGAAAACAAGCTCGAACTTGCGCTAATATTATGTGAGCTTAAAATGAACGCTAAAGAAAGTGAAGTTTGTTTACATACCTCAAGCGGTATCTAGTGATAGTTTAGTCTTGAAAAAGGAGAATCATCGTCGACAAACTCATCTGTAAGGAAGGGAAACCTTTCTGGAATATCTCCTAAAGATGGCCAGATAACTGACCTCCCCTTGGCTTTTCGACTAAGATTCCAGATTACCACACCACGGTCCGTGACTGCGTAGAGGAGGTCAGAACCGAGGAAATGGAGTTTGTGAATTACGCCGTCCGCTTTTGGCAGCTCGAAAGGCTCAATTGAGCCGATACCCGATGACTTTTCGAAGTCGGAGATGCGATTGGTTCGTCGGTAATGGTCGAGGCCATTCTGTACTAGCCCAGCGGGATCTAGGGGCCAAACTCGAACTGTTTTCCAGTCCGCCACAGCTATCAGAAGAGAAAACTGGGAAGTAGCAAGAAGTGGGCCTAGAGAGCTACTACTCCGTAAAAACCCCTTAAGTTGCACCAATGGGTCCCATATATCTTGTCGACGACCAAAATCAAGGTCTTCCATGCACTCGCAAGTTAAAAACGGCGCCGAATAGGTTGATCGGACAATATATACATCCTTTGACAGCATTGTCGGTTCTGACGCGATGGCAAGCCATGTATCGGTACACATGTTATCTTGCGTAGAGTGAACCGTATAGAAAGGCATCCCAATAGCCATATGTTTTATATTGCGATCGGCCCTTTCATTTTCATCTAGTAAGAACCCTTGAACAAGCGTCATGTTCATATCGACGTGTTCCTGATCTTCGTCTATGTGGTCCAGATACAAGAAATGTATTGGACTTATAGGATTAAAAAGGAGAAGTTGAACACCATCAGCGGTAAATTTGACGTCAAATACTGGAGGATAGTGCGGGAAGAGTTTGCAGATACAAGATCTTAAGGTGGGTATAGCTGGAAATTTGTATAAGCCTACGTTTAGGATGTTAATGGAAGATTCCATATCTTAAAACATACCAATAGGTTTTGTAGAAACACAAGAAAACTATGTTCTCATACCAGCTGGAGTCCATTGTCTTATATATGTTCTTATCGAACAATTTGTGTTATGCCGCCCTCGGTACACAGTGATTTCGCTGCGCATTTCTCCTGATTTGGAAAACCTCCAGCACACCGCCGCACGTTCATCGTCGGAAATCCCCAAGCCGACAGGTTGATAACTACCCGGAGGCCAGCCACCTTCTAGCATCAGATCTTCCATTGCGTCATCCAATGTCAAATGATACATGTCGCCCTCTTTGTCAACGATAGCCAGTCTGAAATCCGGTTGTGAAGAGGTTACCTTTTCCGACGATGTAAATCCCCGCTTTTTATCAAAGGCCGTCCAACCTGAATCCATGATATACTCATGGCTGTACAAGATAGCCCAGCATTTCCCATGTGGTGAGACCGCTATCTTGAGTATTGTAGCCTTACTACACTCTTCGTACTCCATGCGCAAGTCGACTATGAGTTTTAAGATCGGAGGGTTCGTACCCACCAGCGAGTAAACATATACGCTCGGCTCGTCTGCGCGGACCATGAATAGTTTGTTGATGTTGACCATAGGATGAAACTTGAATATCGATTCTGGGATATTGAACTGTAGGGGACCGAAATCAAACCGAATGATGTCTGCATACACATCAATACCGCAGAAGCTTCTTTGCGCTCGCTTCTGGAAACAAGAGAACAGTTCTTGTTTGCTGAGGTCCTCGAGTCCTCGCTTCAAACCAGGCAAAGCGCCAAGTTGATATAGTAGTAAAGATTTTGAGCTACTTGAGGCCTCCGTCAAGAAGCTAGCAACTGAACGACCAAGGATATAGAAAGTAGAAGGGTCGGTACACCGCAGAACTTCGGCAAGCAGCTCAGGTACCAGATTACAAAGACTCATCTTGAAAGTTTGACGTTACAACCTGACAGTTGACTTTGGCACAAGTAGTTCTGAGAGCGGTAACTATGCTGTATCTTCCTTTGAATCGGTGAAATGAACGGAAATAAATAGAAGTAAACGGGCACTGCCTTGTGGTAAGAATATGTAGAGTGAAGGGTCCAAATAGTGAAATCAAGTGACTCTTTGGTCTTGAATGGTGAGGGTAGTCAGCAAACAGTCTTATGCATAAATATGAACAATGTATTTGGGTCGCTTTAGAGAGCTAAGCTTTCCACTACTGAGCTTCAGTAACGCGCGAGTTAGAACGCAGAAGTCAGACAGTCAAGCTGTTTCTAGATTGAACGTGAAGAATACTGAAGTTTCAGTTCGGGAAAGCTATCGTTGACGAAGGTGCTCGATTGGGTGCCTTGCACGTGACAAAGGCTCTATTGTGGCTTGGGCGCTTTAATATCGTAAATGTATCCAAAATGAGTAAATGTTATCAATTAAGCTATTTGCAGAGGTAATACTTGCATGTGGGCAGAGCATAATCATTCTCAAATTCTCCCATTTATTCTGTCAGCTATCATCGCTGAAGTCAATACCTTCTGACCAGAACTTCGACTCATCTTCACTTCTCCATACATGCATCACCACTTAGCAATAGAGTCTCGACCCCTTCAGCTCCTTCAGCTCGCTTACTTCTCACCAGGATCACCCAGTGATGGTTTGAAGGACAGCAGCGACAATAAACACTCCAAAACTTCCAGGATAACTTCCGGGGTAGATTTCTATCGCCAAGTTGGCAGAATCAATGTATACCGAGTACCAGGTGGCTTTCTCGCCATGCAGATCTTGCCTTGATGAGGCTGCAGCTGAGATGGAGTGTAGCGTGGTGCTTGGAACCGAAATCTGGACTGTCTGACCTCATAGGGCTTGTGTTTCGAAAACGAAAACGAAAGCAGCCCTCCTCCCCGATGCACAGCTCAATGGAAATCCGATTTCCGAGGCCTGCTCACTCTCTGCAGCATGTATGTATTCATTCGGTTTATTCTGCTATTTCCATCTTACTTCCTCGGAAGAGTGTCAAGTATCAGCAAGACCAGGCAGGAACACGACTAACACTTATCGGATTACAGATAAGCTACTCTACCTTCTAGTCCCTTTCCTACTGACAATAGTGGGGGACGCGACTGATTGCCATTCTTCCAATCAGTTGGGTTGAAGACAGGCACAAAAAATTTCATGTAGGGATCACGCGGCGCTAGGTCGTTTTTGGGGGGTGCTCTCTGCCTGAATGAAATGGACCTGGAACTACAGAGTACTCTAGAGCTTTCTAAAATGACTAACAAGGGGCGACGTGTGACACTGTACGATCTCCGACAAGCTCGTGTTCCACAGAGAGGCTTGAATGTGAAACTCAGTTTCCCTTTGATATTGTTTGGATAAATAAGGACATGATAGAGAAAGAGTATTCGGGCCGGTGCAAATCGTTTCCGTGTTGTCGAGCGGAAAAAGCACTTGCGAAAATTATGAGGATATGGGGTCGGTGAACTTGAACTTGAACTTGAACTTGAACTTGATGAACTTACATATCCCGCTTAGAAATTGGCGTTTTGCCTTTGGAGGTTTCTCTTCTCGGTGATTCTGTTTAAATCAGCCATATGACGCAGTTGGCGTTCCTGCCAGCTGGTGGCGCAGTCCAGAAAAGCAGACGGGCAACCTTCCACCCACTCACAACTCGTGTAAATACTCCGCATCCCCCAAGCATGTACGTAGCGGACTCCACTACGTCGTAAAGTACTGAGTTTTCGAGCCTTCCGACCCGTATCTATTTACGCCCTCCACATCGTCATATCGGCTTGTGACATCTGTTGCGCGCGACCTCTCAACTGATTGGCTGTGGTTGGAGGAAACAAATCGCCAAACAGCGCATTCCAAGTCTCCCTGTAGGGCTTTGTTAGGCCTTTGACCCAACTCCCAGTGACAACTGCGCGACAGCTCGATAGCAACTTATATACTGTCGTCTCCTCGCCCCGAAGCTCTCCTCTTGTATGACAATTGCTTTCATATTGCATCTGTGCTGATTTCTTTCCCTTTGATTCCTATTGCCACAGACACCAACCCGTTACTCGCAGGATTTGGGCACGTCATAGTGACCGGGATTGCTGACAACCTTATTCACCTTTCGGTTTCTGGCAACGGCAACATGTCTGCGTCGCAAGGAATCAGCTTAAGGGTTTTCTTATGATTTTTGTCAGATAAGAGGCGGGTCAAAGAGAGTCTACAGGTACACAGGAGAGTTCTCGGCGTTGCTCGTCCGTTCGCTGCAGGGACGAACTGCCGTGATGACCGCCACCGGGTCAAGACCGTCGCCACGCTCTTCGTGGGAGCTCTCACGCCCTCGTGCTCCATTCAAACCACAGTTTCCTGTATCATCACCCGGGCCAGTTAGCGGTCCAAGCTTAACTCCTATCTCGGCTGGACAAACGATGCGGCCTCCAATCTCAGCCCCCGGCTCGAAAGCTTCAAGACTTCCCCACGATGTGCGTGCCCCAAGCCCTGGCTATTTCGGCGCCATCGTCGATCCTACCAATGACCCTGCGGATACTGGAGATGTTCGGCACACGAGGAATAATTGGTCTCCCCCATCTTCGTCCATTCGCTCTACTGCAGCGCCATCTCCAAAGGTCGTTCCCTTGGATCTGAATTCGCAGTTCGAGATGTTCCGCAAGCGGTCCGAAACCAATACCTTTACATTGAGCAACAGTAGTCTACCGCAATTTGCCATGGGTTCACCTACTCCGGGGCCGAATAGCTCGTCTGGCGAAAAGGCGACTCCATCATTACCCTTCGTCCAAACTAACTCTCCCACGCATCGGCGGCAGGATGACTC
>JAJDMY020000643.1:0-20092 GCA_022345705.2 Sabuloglossum arenarium | reverse complement strand
CCCCCCCCCCCCCCCCCCCCTGATCTGCCACCCCAGCCAAGGCTGATCCGCGCCTGTTGCCTCTGCTGTTCAAAGCGGTACGAGGTCGAACCGGGATTGGTCTGTCGGCACCCGCGCCCACTTCAAAAGTGCAAGCGCTGTACTAAGCTCAAGAAGATGTGCGATTCAGTAAGTCTTCCTCTTAGTTTCATTGGAATTACTTGCTAACTTCACGCCCTTTAGGTCCCTCATCGTTTCTGGGGTAACCTCTGACGAGTGCAGCGCGCTGCGAATAGTCTCCAAGCTGCCCACCAACCTGTCCGTGGCCTGGTCCCTGGGGCGAAGTACCGGGTGGCTGACTGCAAGACAAACCTTCATCTTTTGCAGAGTTATTACACCCAGCATGTGGAGGACTTCCTCCACGCTCGCCTCACCTCCCTGGACGTAGCCATTCCTGAACTGCTAGAACGGATGGACGAATTAATCGACGGGATGAAGGAGAGTAATTGTATCCTTCGATACATAGTAAATCCCTCTGCTCCCATTAGTTGTACCTGACTAACGATGGACTGGCCTAGGCCGGGCTCACCCAGCGAGTTCCCTCCCCTGACCCACCTACGTCTGGTGGCAGCTCCGCCTCCGAGGATGGCGAAGATGAGGTACACGACGATGCAAGCACCTGTAAGGAAGGTCCTCTCGTCAACAGTGGTGAGGACAGCGAGTCGGGTAGCGGTGCCGCCGATGGTGGCGACGGAAACGATCAGGATGATGGGTATAGCGGCAACGAAGACAGTGACGGCAATTTCAGCAATCCAGAAGACGGTAGCGATGAGTAGTCGCTTTCGGGTGCCTTTCGGGGTTCGTGGGTTAGTCGTGTCTTTAGGCTATAAGCCTTTATTTTGTAGTCTGAAAAATTGTATTTTAGAATCGATTCTGATTCTGCCCACTGTCCCTCCACTGCCTACCCGCCCTTCATGACCTTAGATTTCGTTTGTAGTTATTCCGTAGAAGTTCCCTTTTCAAAGATTGGGGAAAATTTGCCCCTCTAACCATAGAATTCTACTAAGTCCACGGTGGTTTGGAGTTAGGTCAAACTGTGAGTCGACGGCTTCCCGACGGGGGTGAGTAGACTTCCTTAAAACTGCGCAAAAAACCCCTTAGAGAAAAACACAGAAAGAGTGTCTTCCCAGTCTATCCTCTTCTTCACTTCCATTGCGGCTTATCCGCCTTCGAAACGACTGCGGTCCGCCTTTGCCTGAAGGCATTGAGGCATTCTGGTGCATTCTGCACTGCCGTCTCTGGTTCCCACGAAGTTTCCCAATCCAGGTAGCCTGCCCATTTGACAAGGTATTGCTTCTTACCACGGTAGGTCTGTTCGTCTAGAATCTCTTTACCCTCTGTCATAAGCACTGCTGGTGGGGGTTCCGCATGGGACCCGCCAGGTCGTTCCTCGTATGGTTCTAATAACGAGATGTGGAACACTGGATGAACCTTCCCATATGCTTTCAGTAGTGCAAGCTGGTACGCCTGGTTCCCAACAGCCTCGATTATCTCGAACGGACCTAGGAACCGATAATCCAGCTTCTTGCTTGGACGAGCTAGTCGTACTTTTTTGAGGAAAGAAGGATGTTGTCGCCAACGTTATAATGTTTTGCGGTGTGCGTTCGGTTATAGTATTTGGCCTGATACGCGACTGCGTCCCACAGCCTTTCCGCAAGCTGAAGCCTCTCTGCCTCGATGGCTGCTGCACATTCGTATGCTGCAGGTGCCTCCCCATCAGGAACGTCGGCCTCGACGTCCCAAGTAAACTCTGGATGATAGTTGTACATCGCATAAAAGGGAGTAATCCCTGTGGACGAATGCTGGGTGTTATTGTAGGCAAACTCCGCCTGCGGTAACCAGTCGACCCAATTGTCTTGTTTATAGTCGATGTAACAACGCAAGTAATGTTCCAGAGTCTGGTTCTGCCGTTCTGTCTGCCCGTTTATCTGCGGGTAGAACGCAGTGCTTAGTCGACGCCTTGTCTTCATATAGAAGCATAGGCTCGACCAAAATTGGCTCGTAAAAATACTACCTCTATCCGAAACGATAGATGACGGCGTCCTGAATGCACAGCCTATCTTTTTTTTTTAAAAGAGATCAGCCAATTCTGCTGCATTAAGTGTTTTATGGACTGGGGAGTATTTAGCCATTTTCGTAAAACAATCTACTATAACTAGTATAGCATCGTATACTTTCGAGTCGCTATCGGCACTCGGAGGTAGACCTGTGATCAGGTCTATAGAAATACTTCTCCATGGCCTATCTGGTATCTGCAAGGGTTGCAACTCCCCATATGGACGGTGGCGGGGCGCCTTCATCCTCTGACATACGTCACATTGGTGTACGTAGTCCTTTATGGCTTTTGCAATAGACGGCCAATAATACTTTCGGCGGACGAGTTCTTTCATCCTTTCTGTGCCGAAATGGCCTCCATAGAGGTCATCATGATTCATTTTCATGATTTCTTGTTTTACTGCCAGGTCATCTGGGACGTACACGGCCCCCTTATAGCGTAGTAGACACTTGCCGTCTACTCGCCATTCGTCTGTCATGGACCCAGCGTTTCGAAGGCGACCTGCGGATATGTTTTGCTTTTGTCTTACAACCAAAGCGTCCCCTGATTGCAATTCCAATAGCAGCTCTGTGAGCGTCTCCGCAGGTTCTTCATATGCTGTTTCGGTGGCTGCTCCCTCTGCAGCAACCCACCATGGTACGAGGTGTTCTAGACCACCAGTACCAGCTATGAGGTTGAGACCATCACCTCGCCAGAGGGTACTAGGTGTCTCGCCTATGCCCTCGGCATGACCTTTACCCTTTTTGGGCTTGGTTTTTTCGGTTCCTCTGCCTGTGGCCTTGCGAGGAGACAGAGCCTTACGCTTCCGCTTTACCGTGCCAATTCTCCTCCTTCTTGGAGTTTTGGTATTCTCAACCGTTCCTTGGCACCTATCCCAATCTTGGGGGGTCAAGTCTAATGGTGAGTCGACATCGGCCCCCATTCGTGTTGCCTCGATCCGTAGCATTGCTACAATTAGATCTTTTCGCCTTAGGGATACACCTCCTTTTAGCTTTTGGCGATGAGTTGGTAATAGCAACTCTTCTTCTTCGCCCTCGGGCTCCTCATAGTCAGGTCGCCATGAGGGCCCATCCGCAGGGTTAGAAACCCCCTTGTGGTATTGGATCTCAAAATCGAAGGCGGCTAGGCATTCAGCCCATCTAACCTGCCTTCGCAATAGTTCTTTCTTGACCATGAAATATCGTAAGTTTGCATGATCTGAAAGGACGACTATAGGCCGCCAGCTACCTTCCAGATAGTGGCGCTACTGTTTGAAACTCTTGACTATAGCCAATAGCTCTTGATCGTGAGTTTCGTAGTTGCGTTCCGCTGGAATCATTTTCCTAGACCAGAATGCAACTGGATGCCAATGTGCATCTGACCGGCGGGACCCAATCGGGTCCCTGGGTTGGCTTAGAATAGCCACTATAGCGAAGCCTGATGCATCCGTTTCAATGCGAATGGGCTTATCAGGATCGAAGTGCCTCAGAACAGGTCCTGTCGTGAAGGCTACCTTTAGGGTATAGAATGCCTTCCTCGCCTCCTCCGTCATATCAAACGGACCTGTTTTCTTGCCATTTCTACTTCCTTGCAGCATAGCCGTCAAGGGCAAGGTTATCTTCGAGTAGCCTTTGACGAACTGTCGGTAGAAGTTCGCGAAGCCTAAAAAGACTTGGATCTCCCTAAACGTCTTAGGTTCTGGCCATTCCTGAATGGTCTGTACGCAGCTCTTTTCCATTGCCACTCCTTTGGGTCCTAACACGAATCCTAAAAATTCGACTTGATTGGTGTCAAACTTGCACTTTGACAGCTTAGCAAACAATCCGTGTTTGCGCAGCCTGGCTAACACCTCAGTGACATGCCATCGGTGCGCCGTCGGATCATCCGAGTAGATGAGAATATCATCCAGATATATTATGCAAGTTACATCAATCAGTCCTGCCAGTGCCTTATTAATATAGGCCTGGAACGTGGCTGGTGCATTAGCCAGCACAAACGGCATGACGAGATATTCGAAATGTCCGAATCTAGTTCGGAAGGCCCTTTTCCACTGGTCGCCTTCCCGAATGCGTATCCTATGATATGCATTCTGAAGATCTAATTTGTTATAGATCTTCGCTGAGGATAATCGGTCCAATATTTCGCCTATCAATGGCAGTGGATACCGATTCTTAATCGTTACTCTGTTCAACCCCTGGTAGTCGACACAGAGCCGAAGTTCACCATCCTTTTTAGGTGTGAGCAGTATAGGTGCCCTGGCAGGGCTCGTGGACTCTCTAATCTACCCCCTTTCCAGGCTATCTTGAATGTACTCTTGAAGGACCTTCAACTCCTTCTCCGATAGGCTATATATTGGGCTGTGCGGCGGTTCGCCGTCGAGCTCAATTGCATGCTCCAGCCTTCCCCTCGGTGGTAGTTCGTTGACTTCTTCCGAGAATACATCTTGATACTCTGAATACTCCGGGGGAACACTCGGTTCCTCAACCGCAATATTAGGACAATACCTAACTGCGCATACCCGTCGGGTCTCAGTCGCGGCGGTGAGGAATGGTCCAGCCGCTAGGAGCTCAGGACTCTTGCTACGTTCTATGTACTTCCAAGTCTGATTCACCCAATCTATATCGGGGTTCCTAGTCTGGAGCTATGGGCCTTCTAGAACGACGTCATAGTCTTGAACATCTGTAGCGATATAGTCGTTCTGCCGCTTCTTCACAGTGCTCTCGGCATCCACGATATTCGTCGTGACATTGAGAGAACTATATATATATGGATTCCTCTCCCGTCAATCACCTTAACAGGCGGGGCGGCGTTGGGTCGCAGCTGCCAACCTGCCTCCTTAACGAAGAGTTGGGATATCAAATTCAGCTCCGCCCCCGAATCTATCAACGCCCTCGCATTTTTCCACCCGACCGCAGTCCGACACTCCACCGCTGCCTCTAGACTTCCATTCGTCCCCGTTGACGCCAGCCACCCCAGTAGAGCAGGAACGTCCTCTACTGTAGCTTTAAGTTTTTTTGGCTTAGTGTCAGGCGCAGTCGCCTCGACATTGGACGGACACCAGGCAGCACAATGCCCAGGCCCTCCATACTTATAGTACAAATTCTCTCTGGCTCTCCGATCCCACTCCGCTGGAGTCAAGTCGGATTTCTTATTTTTAGCGGGGGGCTTGGTAGAAGTCTTAGGAGTCGCATTAGATTCCGATGGTGGATCTTTTCTGGGAGGAAAATTTCGTCCTTTCCATTTTCCCTTATTGCTTCCGCCTTATTTACGTTCCGACGACTTCTCGCCGTTCGACGACTTTTTAGGGATATTCGCCTCTAACTGAGTTGCCAGCTTAATGAGCTCTATCTGCGTGGCAGGCACCTGTTGATAATTGCTAAGGGCTTGTCGCAACTCTGGAGTGAGTTTTGCAAAAAGGTGCTGCCGACGATACTCATCCGTATACGATGGTAGCTCCGCCTCGAGTTCATCAAGGTAGCTAACAAATTAGGCGACCGTTTGGTCTTTTCGCTGTACGGTGTCGTTATACCGGTGGGCCAGCGTTGAGACGCGAGTGACAGGGTTCTGAAGCCTATCTCGCAAGAAGGTTTTGTACTCTTCGCACGGAGTCTTGTCCTGACCATTAAGCTCCTCTTATCGGCCAAAGACACTCGCCGTCTCCCCAATGAGGTATTGCGATGTGTAAAGCACCTTCGTGGCATCGTCGGTAAAGTCTCTAGGAGATAAACGGAAAGTCGTTTCGCAGAGGCGAATATGCTCCCGCAAACTATGAAGGGTTTTCCCATCATACTTCTCCTGTTTAGCGGTCTATATGTGTCCCCTCTAACTGCCTTTTTTGGCCGACGGCGACTCGCCGTTGGCTTCCTCGTTCCTGCGACGTTTACTCCTCATACTGGCAGTCTCCGCCGTCAAGTCGTCTGGAGCGTCTACTTTGCCCGTTCCCGGGTCGGCGTCGACCTGCTTGCGAAGCAACTTTATCTGCGCTTCCAACTTCTTGACTTCAATCTCTCTTAGGAGGTCTGCTCTCTTTTGTTCCAAGCACTTCTTTCGATCCGACAGCGTTTCGGATGCGGTCGACACAGTTGCTCTACCCAACGATTCTTCGACTGGGTCAATTATCTGGAACGATGATCCGCCAGCTACCATCTTTTGAGATATTCGATATCCGCTGGACTATCTCCCTTTGTAGAGCGATCAGAACTGTAAGAACCCTACGCCAAGTGTCACGGCCGACTACGGTCGGCGATCTGGGTGCCGCAGGCGTCGGTCGGGGCAATGGTCAATGTCGTCTGGCCGACCATCACGTAGGTAGGCTAGGAAACGAGCTAAGATAGAGTGGGGACATATACTATAGTCGGCCTAGCTACAACTAAGGTTTATCTGAGTAAATACAAGTATTGACCGATGGGGTTCCTAGTGAGGGCCCCGTCGGTCCTATATACGCGGTTAGGATCCGCCAAGGCGTTGCCCCGGGCAACGCTGCCCCCAACAAACATCGGCCTTTGGGGTCGCTCGACCGACTATGGCCGAGCCCCCTACCAACTATAACCTTGCACCATGTCAATGCCCTCTTCCCTCTGTATGGTCGGTCGGCCTAGCCGACAACCTATACCTGGAATGGCCTTGGTGCACCGTGATGCCAATCTTGGCGTGGCTCTAGGTGGTCGTCCCTTCTCCTCCTGTATGGGCGGTCGGCCTGGCCGACTGCCTACACCTGGAACAGCTTAGCTGCTGTGACAATCAGACCTTGACATGAATTTGCACACCACAAGGCTAATAATGACTTCCAGCATCATAGTAAAACTCTATGGCTCAGATAAGAACCTTCTATGAGTATCAAGAGCCATCATAGCTTGATGGTGGTACTGTGGTAAAGAAATTCTGTTACACTATGAAAGAAGGCTCTTCGCAAGTCCGGCGCAAAGGCGACAATGCGAATGTAATTTTCTAGGTAGGAGAGGTTTTAAATGTTTAGGAGTGGCAATAGCACACAACCTATACAGAAATATAGTAAATATTGATGTGTACACAGAGTTTGAGTTGCTTGAAGTCAAAGTACCTATTATTTTTCTCGGCACGGCAGGTTTCTCGCCACCCAGGGAGGGACGTTAGCGCCAGTAAGCAGCTAACTTATTAGCGTGGTACCCCCCTTGCTATTTCAAATTTGGAAAAGCGTTCGATAAAAAGGAGGAGAACGTAGTGTGGAGGGGTGTTAGAAGATATATTCTAGAAGACCCTTCTAGGCCTAGTTGATGGCGCAGCCGTTTAATCTTATCACTGATAATACCTTGAACAGCTCTGTCGGATAAAGAAACCTGCTCAGTCTGAATAAAAGTGAATGGAGGAGTAACAGGTTCCCTAGAAAGTGATGTCGCCAACAGATATGGCTATGATTCCTTAATGAGTCTAGCACATTCATTAAGGGATCATAGCCATATCTGTTGGCTATGATCCCTTAATGAATGTGCTAGACTCATGAAAAGTAAGAAGGAAAGACGTTATGGCTAGTGGCAAAAAGTAAGATACTGAGTGTTTTTGTGTGATGAAAGCCCCTGCAGTTATTTTCTCCTGGGAACTTCCTCTCAGGAGCTGTTTCCTCCTAGGAGCCGTTTCCTCCTAGGAGCCATTTTCTCCCTTGAACTCGCTCCGGGGAGAAAATAGCTTCGCCGGTGTGATAGATGGCTTGGCCGGGGCGACTGGTTCAAGAGATCTTTTGAGGACATACCAAAACACCAAACTAGCGATGAGCCGGCAAAAGAATGAAGGATTTTCGATTTAATAAATTGCAGTAAAGGAAGGCTGTACATCAGAATTCAAGTAGCCTCATGCCTCACTCGCCTGCAACCCTCTTTCTTTTGCCCCGGACATCTTTATCTGACTTGGTTTTAAAGACTTGCATTTTTCTTGCTCGTAATTCTTCGATCTCCACCTCCAGCTGCGTAATTTTTATTTTCTGCTGCTCTAAAAGATCTGAAGACGAAGTGAGCAAATAGGCAGGGCAAAGTAATTGAAGGAATCACTTACCTTGAACTGGTTGTAACATCAACAAGTACAGCTTCAGCTCATCTTCGCTCAAAAGCTTCCCCGGCCTTTTTCCAGAGGCCTTTGCTTCGAGACTTGATATCACATCTGGCTAAATTAGTAAGAAATTAGACACGGGATTGGTGGAGCCGTACATCCAAGCAAGCTTTCTCGAGAGTCACTTGCCGATGTAGGAGCCTGAGACTTGTGGGGCTCCTGGAGGTCGATGTTAGACGACTTCATGCATAAAATAGTATGGATATCCACTGATTGGAGTGCGTACCGAACCCTCGATTGGGATATCATCTCGTGTCATGTCGATGCACTCGACCGGTTCAATTGAAGTCCTCCTGCTCTGGAACAAATTAGCCACTATATTTAATATGCTATATGCGTAAGTAAACCTACGCTGAATGGGTCCGTAGGAGCCTCTGATCCTGTCATATTCAGTCGGGAAGCTTGAGAAGCCATGTTTTCTGCTATTCTCAGTAACTAAGGTCGAAATCTCTTGCTGTGCTATACATGTCGGTCCATGAGGAGCGGAAAGAACGACCTTTTGTATTCTTTGTTACACATCCCTTGGACCTTTCACCTGTAGCCACCGCACCTCATCGGCATGCTTGCCGTCAGGTGGGTATCTCATCACATCGATTGCATTAGCTGACGCGTCCCATATGGCTGCTGTTTTAGCTCCCTACGCTGCTACTCCGCCTCGATACCAGGATATCTTAACCGGAGGAAGGCAAGATGGTCAATTGATGGTATCTGTTGACCCCTGATTTGAGACCTTGGCTATGCTTCATGACGGAGCCCACCAATAGTAAATCCCATCATCAGACTGACCGTTAGACTGCTGCCTGTCTGTTGCATGGCAACAACGCATTTTGACAGGACATACGAGAAGTGTCGTACGTGAAATGAAACGGAAATGCCGTCATGATGAGGCCCGCCACAGCTCTCATTGGATCTAGATCCCCTTGACTCCCTGATATCATGCCCGGCGCGTACAGAACTGAATCAAAGACAGATCCTCCAATACGCCAGCGTACGTCACCTATTGCGCCTTATCGAACAGCCTTGACGCTGCTAGGGATGCTCTCAGCGTCGCATAATGGTTAGATATTTCACTGGCTGGCGTATTAACCCCTATACAATGGAGACAACACGTAGAGAGCCGACGCAAGGCTCGTTCGTCCTTGTAACCCTGTAGGCAGCTTTGTGCCGTTCTGCCGATGGAGAGTGCATAGCCGCTCTCGAGTATTAGAATATGTTGAGCCGTAGGTCAGGCTTAGGCAACACTCATTGTCCTCCAAAGAATTGTTCGCCCCCCTAAGCCAAGCTAGCCAGCTTGAGGACGCTGATGAGCTACAATAGATTAGAGCGCCACAGGCTGGAGCGTTTGTTCCCTCACTACGGGACCTGTGCCGATGCAGGTATAACCGGTATCCTTGCTTCTCCAGGATGACTATGAGACTGTCAAAACCCGCACGGGGAAGGCAATCAAGGGGTACCCCCGGCCCAACTCCGGCGTACGCCATCTATTGCGCCTTGTGCCAACTTTAAGGGGAGATGCATTGAGATAGCGCATTGGCGCAGCTGGTATAGCAGGGGTAACAGACATCATGGGCCAATATCGAGGCTGCTGCCTGTCTGCTTCATGACAAGGCGTAATCGAACTGATACAGAAATGCCACTGCATGAAGTCATCCTTAGCTCATGTCGGGCCTAGAGCCTTTCATTCTCTCCAAGCCTGGCGCCTACAT
The DNA here is from genome assembly GCA_022345705.2 of Sabuloglossum arenarium. Lineage (NCBI taxonomy): Eukaryota > Fungi > Ascomycota > Geoglossomycetes > Geoglossales > Geoglossaceae > Sabuloglossum > Sabuloglossum arenarium. Next base: position 10,234 of record JAJDMY020000643.1, on the reverse strand, counting down.
AGCTGAATTAAGGGATACTCCCTCCACCAACTCCAGCATATGCCATTCATTGCGCCTTGCCGGATTGTCTTGACACCGCCATGATACTTTCCGCGTCAGGGGTCAGAGAATCCAGCAGCTGATGTATTTTCCTCGTATAACAGACAGCATTTAATGACACTTGGCAGCAGAGCATGCTGGCTTGTCACAAGTGACGAGGGTAGGTGCAGGAGAGTCGGATAATGCCATCCCCTCATCCTTGATCAGCTATCTATTTTTGCAGGCGGCTTTGTCCCAATGTGCGAGTCTGTAGATCTGGATCATGCAGCACTCAGCATCGGGGTATTGGTCTCGGAGGAGGAGGTTTAGCTCATGTCTTCTTCCTTCCCCGTATTCGCAACGTTATAGGGCCTCCCACCCATTCCCACATGATGCCGGATTGAGTCCCAGAAGGAGTGAACTACGGAATAGCGCCGTCTGCCATTCCATCTGGCGATGAAGTGTTGCAGGTCTCTTCCGTGAAGGCCCGTGACGGATCCTGCCGGCATAGGCACCTGGATACCAAGATGCGGCATACATAGGTCTCCGTTGTTGAAATCACCCAAGACGCCAATCCACGCCCATCCGCTCTCCCAGTCATTGCAGTCTATATGTGCCTCAGTAAGCACGTTGATGAGTACCGCGCGAAGCGTAAAGAGCTCATCTTCCGTAGTTGAAACCCTGACCGCCGGGCGTAATTTCTTCCATGCCGTATGATATTGCTCCCGCATAGGGTTGTCAACGATGCGAAAGAGCAGGTCTACAGCCCGAGTCATATTACCAAGCGACTGCATAAGTTCCTGGCGCAGTCTGACAGCATACGCCCCATCAGAGACACCTGAATGCGTTCCACCAGCACGATAATCCTTGGACCATATTGGTCCCCATTCTGTCTGGCCTTGCTCAAACCAAGTACCCCAGTGATATACTCCACAGCGTCCCTTTGGCGGCCGAAAATGCTCATTAGCGTTTTGCCTGAGCCACCATTTATGGTGGGCATGGCGACAATCCAATACAGTTGGCGGTGGTTGTGACTCCGTATATTTTTCAATATTATCTGCTAGAACATTCGCGTATCGCTGTCCATCCTTAGAACCGTATGCAAACTCAAGCCCTCTAGGGAAGACCGCGAGTATAACCCTATCCTTGCAATCCCGGGTGATATATATATAGTCCTCAGGAATACGGTCATAGCAGCCAGACACCGCCGACTCAAGAAGAGTCTCCGTTTCAGCAAGACTCGTCTGATATTCTAGCCAATATTTGCGAGGCATCTTCGCAACAGGGTCGGGCTTCTTTGGGGGTGATGGCTTTTTTGGTGGTGGTTTTGCTGCAGAGTTCGTCTCCTTGGTGGAGCACCGCTTCCGTTTAGGCTGAGGTTCCCCGCGTATAGTGCCTGCCTGGATATATGCCTCATATTCTGCCAATTCCTGGTTATAATACTCCAGTCTCTCTCCATAGACCAGTAGCGCTTGCTTATGTAGAGAGCATTCTTTCTCGTCTTCTGCCAGATACCTTACATAGCCGTCATCACTCGGGGAGCCGGACATCGCAACAGATGCCATATGCTTGACTATCTGCCGCTCAAATGGGCTGTTATTTATGGTACGTTTATCGGCTAGGTCTATCCTCCAAATCGCCTGCGGTTTTATGGAGCCGATCTCTATGCCAGATCCAGTTTCGGCTCCCTGAATCCCGATTGGCCCCTAGTATGGCTCTAACGGGGAGTAAGCTCTATCGTTACGTGGTAGATTGGTAACGGCATTTGCGGGACTTTGGGGACGCCGATATTGAGCAAAACCTTCAGAAGTCCAAGCTGTTGAATCATGCCGTCAGGTAGAGTCCGAGCTCTCTCCAGTGAACATGTAGCAGAAGGAATAGATTACGAATGGGACGGCCGGCTAATAGTACTGCCGTGCCGAGGCCATGCATACAGCGCGACATGTACGTAAGCCACAATGGAGCTTTTGTCTGTCAGGTGCTGTTAGAGAACAGGGCAGAAATTGAGGGGAAAACTGATATTAATGGGGGGGTGGAGTAGACTGACGAAGTCGTCGCTCAGCAGGCTTGAGGAGACTAAAAAAGAAACGTATGTCATGGTGCAATATGAACGGCCTGGCTGAGTTGAGGAGCCATGAAGTTGTGGCTCGGAGGCCTGAGAGCATGCCGCATAGCAGCGATTATGCATGGTGTTGATCGCAGCTCACTCCGCTTGTGTGAGCTGAAGTGCTGTGCCAGATATGAAGTGGATGATTTGTCATCATTTTTATTAAGGGATATTTACTCCGTACTGATACCACGATTTTCAGAATTATTTACCGAAATACCACAATTCTGAGTGATTGGGCGTGATATCTTTCATGTTCTCCAGGAGTACCCCTCCACTTGAAGCGCCACCGATGACTCAGAGTATTCCGCAACTTGAAGTGCTTTCAGTTGTTCTTTACATTCTTATATGGGACATTTACTGAGATTCCATGATCGTCTCCAGAGTAATATCTGAAAATAGAGGTGGTATCTATAATATATACTGAGCCAATGAGATCAAGAATCGACACAGACAATCCTTGAGTATGTTGGAGCTCCAGCAGCCGCACGGAGTATGGGCTCCTGAATTTTTGGATCGATCCGAGCACTGGGTTATGCATGATCATCGGTTTGATCATTGCTTCGGTTTGGGTTTACAATGCGATTTAAAAGGATTTAGATATGCTGTTTCTAGACGCAGCTGCTGGCAGCTGGCATACGTATTTAGCCGCTGTCATTTCTTGCAGTTTTAGTAGCAGCTATTGCCAATTCATTATATGCATAATCTCTACAGGTTATGCTCGCCCGCGCGTCCCACCTCGCGAAGAGCACGACTTTCTGACTATTCTTGACCGGAATATACGTGAAGTACTATACCAGATACGAAGTGGATGCTATGTCAATTTTTTATTACTAAACGTCGTACATTGGATAAAATTGAAAGAAAATAAACATGCCCTTAGTCTTCCTTTATTGCTTTCGACCTATACAGTCCTTCGTGTTAGCTATCTTGAATACCATTTTACAATTTCGTTTACCCTTTGATCCGCTCTATTAATCGCTTCCCCCCCTCTTACTTTGACGCCCTCAAGCCAAATGGCTGCCAGCTCACTTTCTGTCATTGCAAGTTCGATTATGATTGCAAGGAGCAGATATAGTCGTGGCTTTAATCATCGGTTGTAATCGTGTTGTTCACATCCTGCATGAAGCTGCAGGAACGTCCATTGCGAAGTACTTTATATTTGCTGCGGGATTGGGTACCTGTGCCAACTAACCTCCAAGCTGGAATGGCTGGCCTACTGCGAAAGAGCATGGGCGACTTCGTGACTGGACTGACCTGTACACGGAGCCATTACAGTCACGAAGTCGCCCATGCTCTTCCACACTGGGCTGTCCTATTCGCAAGGTGGGACACTTCAGGACTGGTAGGGAACATTTCAGAGACCTACGAGGGTGACGAATGTTTGATCTTGGAAACCATACTGTAGAATCTGGGTAAATCCTGTTCAAGATTGGTCTATTTCAACCAAACCCACAAAAACCTAATAATCTCCATTGCGACCGTCTTCGGGGACTTCCGGTCTTTAATTTCAAAATTACCCCTTCGTTCAGATGTATGCACTTCCAGCGAACCATAATATAGCATACTCCTTTCTATACCCCATGTGCCGTTATATCGCAATACCGTGTTGGCCTTGTTAACGACGACAAGGAAAATGAAGATAAAAATCTAGCGAACAGGATAATGCCCGTCAGCAGCATTTCAGGAAGTAGGAAGAAGTCACAGTGAACCTAGCTTCCATAGGGGAAAGAAAAAGAGTTGAGGAAAACCTACGCTAATGTACGAAGGGAGAAACTGGTAAGCAGTGGGTGAACTCCCTAGGAATGATTGCCATCCGCTGAAGATAACAAAAAGGAAGCACCCGAAACATGCATATGCCGCTCTCAGTGGCTGAAAGTGAGATCTATAGGGGTAGCAATGGCTAAGCCGATCAATACGCTCCCTCGATTTGCCGAGCCTATTGCATGCGAACAGTCAGCAACGTGTCCAAGCAAGAGTTTAACTCAGGAGAACCGTACCCATTGTGGAAGTAGATGAACGCCAAGGATATGACCATGTACACCAACATGATTGAGACTGACGAACTGGATATAAGGCCTAGTATGAGCTGGATGAAGTAATTAGCCAGGTTGCAACACAAGATTAGCTATGCACAAAAATCTCATATTCTCCTGCTAGTAGCACCGTCGAGATTTCAGAAACAAAGAAGACTTAGACAGGATGAAGTCAAGTAAATAGTAGGTAATACCCCTGCTGCCTCGTCTCCGGTCGACATGAATGCTAGGAGCCCGAAACAGCTGCTCACGGCAACAGCCATCATTGGCACACCAAACCTTGTGCGTTGAAGGAGTTTTGCAACAAATCCATCTAGCACTCTACCATCTATAGCTAAAGCATGGAGGGTCCTGGAGGCCACGTAGAGCGCATTAATTCCGGCACAACATGACGAGAAAATAAAGAAGGCGTTAAGAATATGAGGAAGAGTCGGAATTCCTGCATTGACAATCGCGATCATAAATGGTGAAGAAGCTCCGGTTCTGAATGTATGATTGGTGCTCTGGAGATGGGGATCGTCGTAAGCTACTGGGAAGGAAACTGATACGATGGCAAAGAAGTAGAGAAGGAGGACGCGAAGGCAAATCTTGCGGTTTGCTATCTTGATGGTCTCTGAATTACTATACTCCTTGATTTCAGCCACTGTAACACAGACAATCTCCATACCAATATAGGAAAAGATAGTGGAGGTCATCGCGGTCCTATCAATGATTCTAGTTAACCTCTGGCTATGATCTCAAGTGACTGCCAAAATGAAGTGCTGGAAGATAGGTCAACCCCGCTTACCACATTGAAAGAAACCTTCCGGTATCTCCAGTGAATTGGAAATCCCTTCCGTGCGCCGTAATGGAGAAACTTCGAGAGAAGAAGCCCCATTGCCCCGTATAAACTATCGCAAAAAAAGTCAGCCAAAGACAATCAGTTATAGCAATTGGTAGTTAAGCTCGGAAGACAGGAAGAGCAACGTTCTTAATAGCAAGTCTTCAGTAGCCCCGTCCAGCGTCATGTTTTGGGCTAGTAAGTCTGTCTGGGGTTAAGTTGCTTTATAGGCAGTTAACAGACTAGCCAGACTAGTCATGGAGCCCGTCCGGCCTGGGCTAACTGTCCCGACGGAAAGCTAGAGGGGCGTGAAAGAAGGGGGAAACGCACATTTATCACCGATTTTTTCAAGACCAGCTTCAGAAACAGTGTGAGTTATTAGAACCAATTGACCAGACTTGCGATTCGGGACAGTCAGTTAGAAATGGGTGCACTCTTACCGTTTCCATTCGTAATAATTATCATGAGTAGGATTAACCCAGTGATGGCGATCATTTTTAGACAACCATAGAGATATTGAAATTCACCGAAAATCTAGAGCCATTAGCACATCTGCCCTTTGTTCATCCGCGAGTCCTTGGATCACGCCGTACTCTGACAGGAAATAGGTTTATGGCCGTCATGTAGATCAGGAAAATAAAAATCCAGATGACGGGGCTGGTTTCAAGCCCGAAGGTCCACTTTATGACATTGTCGTAATGAAATTGCATGAGTGAGGAGGAAATAGTTAATTGTGCAGCAAACAGTGTCACATAAGCGAACCTAATGTCGAATCAGTATTAGCCTTGGTGATGGCGGTGACACTCACCAGTACATCCACCCTGTTGCAAACCCTACCGCGCTGTCAACATATCGAGTAGGAAACTCAGTAATTGGCCCTTTGACGGGCATCAAAGCTGTCATTTCGCCTAGACTTGATACGACAGACCAGATTACAGTTCCTGTGAGGAGATAGGCAAGTATGGCTCCGCCGGGACCGGCGTAATGAATGATCCTTCCGCTGTTGATAAATAACCCTTAAGAATTTACACATGGTGAGCGTTATTCTTCAATTCAGGAAGGTTATAGTGGGCGGAAAAGTATACTCACCGATGCCGACAGTACTAAGGACGACAACTTCATCAGCGGAGTATAATTCCCACAGTTGGCTGGGAAGTCAAATGTACCCCGAGAATGCAATCATCTATCGAGTAACGGAGTCCACCAGATATCAGTGTCCATCCTCGGCGAGGAGTTTTGTTCTCGGAGAGAAGACTTACATTGACGTGTCGTCCCTCGAGGGTGGCTCTTATAGAAGCGTCAGCTGTGGCAAGTACATATGTTATGTGACGATTTAGTAAAAAGAAATAGATGAATCGACCAACCTCAGAAATATATTAGATTGAATATCCTCTTCAGGAGCTATATCTTCAGCTACTTCCAAACGGCTCGGTGAGAACAGCTCAGCTAGTGGTGCGGCGCTACCCGTCACGCCAGAGGACTCATTCAGACTCTCTGGCGACTTCGAATACTTCGAATCCATTAATCTAGGCCCTATTTGATTTGCCGGGAGTTTGCTTCGGAGATGTGATACTAGGGTGGTGGCCACGGCGAACAATACTTCGGTCGCCAAGCTCCGTGATGAGGATTTTCGTCATTGTAGGCGTAGGTTCCAGCACTAACACTCCGTGGCCAACGAATCAGACACATAAGTCAAATTCCTCTCATTTGTCATCGGACCCTATCGAGCCAACAGTTGAACTGGAAATTAAATCTGGGCTCTGCAGGCAGCTCTGGTCATCAATTCTACATCAAGATTTTTTTTGGGCAAGTCCATCCTAAACCGTGCTAGTTCGTACAACATATAATTTCTACAAACAGCTCCTCGGCCTCTAAACTTTCCAGCACTCCCAGCCAATCCGCTCGCCCAACTTCCTATCTCTGTTGTTGTCGTGCCCATGTCAGCACCCTAAGCCACTGTTTTCGCCATCAGTGCTTCTCAAGGCCTGTCATCACATTTAGTCCGTAAAAGTCGTGCTTAAAATGACTCCAGAAGATAGCTGGATGGCTGTATAGACTACCAACCTACTGCTGGCCTCGTCCCTGTGGCAGCCGAACTAGTCACTGCATTTCGTCTCTTCCCAATCCTGGTGTTGATACAGTGGAGAATACTTCAACAATATTTGTTTGTTGCGGTACTGGATGGATCCCATGAACTTAGCTGGCTCCTGGGGTGATTCGAAGTCTCCTCTCTGGCCCAGCCGTGCTCAAGGGCGGCGCCCGCGCCGAAATTATTTCGACGGGGCCAGCTCGATCAAATTATAGTCAGCTACTTGAGCGTACTTGCGATTGTTGGATATCCACACCAGTCTGAGTAATTTTTCATCGTTGGAGATCTTCATATCAAGAAGTTGAGGCTGTCCGATGACATATGACTTCCTCAAAACTCGCCGTGATTTGCAGATCCATTCAGCTCTAATTGAGCTGATGTCCTCGATAGTGATCTTAAATACCTTTCCACGGTCATTTATAAGGAATAAAAACCTTCCAGACATGGAGAAAGCAGCTTGTTGAATGCGGCTTCCTATATTCAGATTGATACTTTCCGTGTTCAGAGTCTGGCTCCTCCCATTCCCGCAATTACGCAGGAGAGGGAATCCTTCCAGTGTCCAAGTAGTAATACACAATAAGTTTTTGCCCGGACAGCGAATAATTGACGACATTCCTTGATCATCACTGGCTCGCTATAAAACCAATGAGCTAACTGGTTGAATGTACAAAAGTAAGTGGGGACGAGAGAAAATCAACGTACTTCACCGATATGATAAGGGCGTTCAGTGCTAAGAACAGCAGATCGTATCGAATAAACGTATGCCCTGACCAAACTACCATCACGTTCAGAAACCACCAGCTCAGTTGCATCAGCAGAAAATGACAAGCCGAATTCTGAAAATTTTGCCAGCTTTGAAGTAAATACTGTTTGTTTTGTACTTCCTGTCAGATTCATCAATTGCACAATCCCTGTTTCCAACCCAACAGCTAGGTAGGGACTATCAGGAGATAACGCTAAGCACTGGACTATCTCTGAATCAGTGCGATTGCGGTTGTCTCGTCCAAACTCTTGATTGAAATTGTACTATATTATCTGCTCCCCCACTCATCAGATTAAGTCGTCAATTTTGTTAGACAGGCCTCACCTCGTCAAGTCGTCTATTATCGGCCCTTTGTCTGACAGTAGCGCTTTGTCTGACAATAACGCAGTAGTTTATAGACGCTATCACAAGATCTGGATTCTCTATGGGAGTAGGATTCCCCATTGGCTTTCCCAAGGAATCATACACTTCCAATATCTTGTCTGTCCAAAATATCAAGTGCTTGCAGTCCGCTGAAATGGTAACATTCTTATTCCCTCTTAGATGCTGTAGATTTATAGGCTGGGCGTAGAATGGCAACTGTCCTGACGAAGTCGATCTACCTGCCATGGACATTGCGATCGATTTCATTTTAGAACCCCATTTGGCTAAACTTTGTTGTGAGTTTTCGTGACGCGCCATCCGAGGGCTGCTTGATCGAGTTATCGGAATTTTCGCAGCTACTACACGAGCAGGTGCATGTCCAAGCTTGGAAGAGATGGCTCGATCAAAATTATTGAGATTCTCTTTGCTATTACCGTAGAGCAGAAGTTGCCGCCGGCTAAGGAGTTGTTGAAATTCTTCGAGAGCTGATAGTTTCTGAGTGTCCGAGCTAAGAGGGAAAATAGAAACATGATCGACTAAGATATCATGCTGCCAGTGAGTTCTTCTGTCAGCTATATACGACACAGTAAGGGCGGTAACTAACTGGTAGTAGCTACGAAATTTGCTATACCAGAATTTTGTCATATCCTTCTTGCCACGAGGGCTTGTTTCCATTCACAACCGCCAGGACGGGACTGAGTACCTCAATGATATCTATCAGCAGCACCGCATGACTTGGATCGTCTCCGGTCAGCGCATCCACAGCAAGGCTCGCAATTTTGGTGGCTAAAGCACCAAAGCCTTGTGCTCTCACGCCCGCATTGTCTGCCCTCCAGTCCTGAATGGAAGTTGCAACAACACTCCGCGAAATGTCGTACAAGGTCCAATATTTGCTGGTCGGGTTACTGGCAAAATCTGTGGTGCATTCTTTCACAACAAACATCAAGTTCTCATGATCAAGCTAAAGGTTTGAAACTGACGCTTAGCCTCTAATAATGATGGCATAAGAGAATGGACCAGCTTGGTATGCTGAACTCACTTCGCAATTTATCCTTGGGAGTCGTGGATCTTGGTAATCTCGAAGAGCTAAATCACAGACGTGGCTCAACATCCGTTCCCATGTGCAGAAATCTGGGGTAGTTTCTGGGAATAATGCCGGCCTTTCCCCGGGCTGGACACCTGGGTGCAGACAAAGCATTCGAGTGCCTGATACGAGAGCCCGAAAAAAGGCCTTCCGTTTGAACAAGATCTCGCTATTTGGATCAGCGTTCAATGTCTTGATATAATCTATTGCCACCCTGCACAGACAGGCAAATGCTCCGTTTGCCGTCGAAAAGCTGAGTAAGGGGGGGAGTCGTTCAGCAACGCGTTCCCGCGCCGAAGATGGAATGCCACCGTCACCGTCTAAGGCATAAGGTTGCAAATGAGCCTGTTGAAGGTCGAAAATAACCTCAAGCTGGCAGGCAAGGTTGAAGGCGGGATCGCTAGAAGACCCCCGTAGGGACGCGAAAATGCCAACATCGTATCTACCAAGAAGCTCCAAAGTCAGAATTTCAATGTCTCTGCACGTAGAAAGGGAATGCCAGAGAGAGGCCCAAAGAGCGAGTTCGGGGGAAGAAGACATGGGGTGGTATCGAACGAACCTTCTCTAACTTTCGCATGATGTCTGCAGCAGTCATCGCTCTTTCATTGGCCCGCACATAATGGGCCGCGCCGCACAGTGAGGCTGCCACAATCAGATTCGTTAGAATAGTTGATTGGCCAGTACAGAATACTCCGTACTGCCTAGATCGAATATTACCACTTTTAATTTCATGTTGTACTAACTCCACTCAAGCTTATAATGTTCATTTTTACGCAGTATGTGGTACCGCATATAAGTCACATATAAGTGGCATTATATTAGAGAAGATCAGCACCTGAAATGCTTATGCTTATGCTTGGCCGAAGCAGCCTATTTCGCGTGGCTGGGTGGGAGTGGTTCAGCACTTAGAAGCTGCTTATGATCCGAATACGGCCGTGGGAAAACGGCTCGGAA
>JAJDMY020000642.1:0-20121 GCA_022345705.2 Sabuloglossum arenarium | reverse complement strand
ATTCGAAATAGGAAATAAGAAAATTTACATTCGTTCTTACAGCTACTTTTAATTCCTGATTCGTATATAAAAAATAAACCCCCCCCCCCTGCGCAAATAAATAAATCGTCCGTCATCAGAAGACTTCCCACCCTCGAGGAAAAGAAAAGAAAATCCGAAAAAAAAGAAAGAAAGGAAGAAAGAAGGATTCGAGAATGTATTATTTTTTGACGAAGTGGAAGTGGAAGCTTAACTATAACGTCCTTGGGTATTGGGTGAGGAAGGGGTGGAAATGGTGGATTCATTTCGTTTCTTCTTCTTTATATTTCTCTCTGCTCTCAATTCTCCTCTCCCTGTCCTAACAAAGTGCTTGCTGGCTTTTCGGCTTGTCGCTCTCTGTTCGCATGGGCTCGATGTCTTGTTGTCGAGTTATACGCGCTAGGAAAGGTTTGGTTCTGTGAGGAGGCTGAGGGGTTGGGGTGAATGGTGGGTTTTTGTGATGAGTGAGGGATGTGGGTGTTTTAGTTTGTTGTGATGGCTTAGAAATCTCGCGGTGTGGAGTCGTGAGGAGGAGAGATGTCTTGTGTAGACGGGAGTGTTGCGTGTGTGAGTGAGGATGAACATTGTTCGCTCCTTTTCGGTAGTAACGTGGGATCTGGAAACCCGCTCTCGGGGCCCCGAGCGGTGAAGCATCAAGGATGACCCGATGATGCATTTTGGTCATTGTTCAATGAAGTCTTGGGTGACATGTTACTCAGGATCAGTGATATTTTAACAAGTTCAATGATTATTCGACTGATGGCCTATAACGCTGGATGCGGCGCTGGTTACTGAGCCATGCGTCAACGCCAGATCTGCTATACTGATTCCAGACTGGAAAAGAGTAGAAGTGGTAACAATGGACGTGTGTAAAACGCTATAAAATGCTATACTCTATATGGTAGAGAATAGGAAGAAAATAACAGCGTACTGTTCTGCCTTAGCGCGTAGAGTTGAACTTCGCGAATGGAGCAGCCCCTTTATGAAGGAGTTGTCCAGATGCGAGGTGATAACTGGGAGATTCCATGGAAACTGTTGCGATGAGATAGTGTAGCACGTTTATGACGTTGAAAGCTCCTAGAATTTGGCTCTGGCGCTATAAAGAAGATTGCGTGTTGGCGTTGGGTTGTGTCGCCCCGGTGAGGTGAAAAAAGGACAAAAGGCAGGTGGGAGGACACATTGATATTTATGTCCTTAGTAGGCATGTATGTATATACATACAACGTACATACATACTTGTATGAAGCAAAGAGAACCGATGATAACCAGGTAACTTGGTGCAATTGTAAGCTAGACGACTGGGCCTGGACGTAGACCTGGACATGGTAAAGACGTTGGATGTTGGAAGGGTGAGAAACCTCCGAAGTCATCAGCATCCATCTTATGCGTAATGCCCGGAGCACAGACCGGGGAACATCCCGATGGTCAGCCTTGAACGCCGGATGTCGCCCTGAAGACACTGTCCCTACAATTTCTTGTTGGACCAACCACTCCGCGAAGTCTGATTCTCCGCGACTTGTGTCACAGGAATGTAAATGTCTAATGGCAGAGAATACGAAAATGAGGCTGTGAGCGAAAGAATGTCACAGCTGCGGCAATGATGAAATTTAACAATAAAATAAAAAATACCTCGTGCTGCAGATGTTGAAGTCAGCCGTGAGCACGTGGAGGCTTCTGGCATTTGGGTGAGCCTCGGGAGAGCCTTGTGAGAGGGCCTGACTGTGGGCCCGAAGCGGTTCCCACGGCGCAGGTATCCATCTTGCGTGACAAATCATCGGATAGGGTAAATGATCGCTCGTATACGGTTCATGTAATGACGACGACTAAGCTGTGTGGGACCCGGTGATGAGGCATTTCGCATAGGAGTTCGTTCTGGAAGACAATGCCAAAGTCGGTTACAAGATGCCGGAGTTTCCGCGGCTTTGGGTAAAAGCTTATACTGCGCCCGCGTCAACTCCGCCTTGGTCGCCTTGGTCTCAGTGGAGGTCGTCCAGGGATCCCTCAGAACTAGGAATCTCGGACGCTGCGGTAACCCTAAGTACTGCAACTGCTCACGCCGAGGCAGCGCGCGCATTTACATTGCTGTGCTGCCACTCACGCGATATCATACGAGTTGGAGGTCTTCCGCAGCTTTATTTGTTGCAGGATACGGGTGGGATGTTCCAGTGCGTTCCCATTTACATAGCCCCATGCAACCCGCTAGCGATCTGAGAGGACCCCCGCAGTAAAGTTGCCTTGCGTTTATAAGGCAGTGAAACCCCCCGGAGAGGTTGTGCCGTTTTCATCCAACGCGTACTGTTTCGAGTTGCAATCCTACCAGCTACCCAAACCAGCCTTTCTCTCCTATATCTCAAGGCTGAGACGACCCGTCTTCCGAGTTAGCATTCATAACATCTACATCCCTTCAATTCGCAAACTGTCGTCTACACGCAGCTTTCTTCGACAATCATCAAATACAACAATGGACTCAGGAAAGGCCACTACACCGCCAGACAGCTCCATCACTGGATTCCGTCCTTTGAATAGTGGTCCTGGCGGATCGAGAGCGCACAATCCTATCATTCGGGTTGAGCGTCCAAGGCGCGAAGATCTTCAGCCAAGTTATGCCCAGACATTCGAGGGCGAGACAGATGCCGGCTCTCACGGGTGGTATGGGAGCATGAGTGGGTTTTCCTTTTACCTATGCTAATACCGAAATGCGCGTCAAAGACAATCTGGCTGACTCTGGAAATTTGCACTTAGTCAACAACCTTGGGTCATGCGTCGGATTCTTAGGCGCGATCCCTTGTTGCGTTGTCTGTCCGAATCCGTACAAGCCTGTCACCCAGGGTAATGTTGGCTTGATCACCAAGTTTGGTAGATTTTACAAGGCTGTGGATCCTGGTCTCGTCAAGGTCAATCCGCTTTCGGAGAAGCTGATTCAGGTCGACGTTAAGATCCAGATTGTTGGTACGTCGCAAATATCCACTCTCGCAGTTCCTAACGCAGATAATTGATTTGGAGGTGATTACAGAGGTGCCGAAGCAAGTCTGTATGACAAAAGACAACGTCACCCTCCATCTGACTTCCGTCATCTACTATCACATCACATCCCCACACAAGGCTGCATTCGGTATCACGAATATCCGTCAGGCCCTAGTAGAGCGGACTCAGACCACTCTCCGCCATGTTATTGGCGCCAGAGTCCTTCAGGATGTCATTGAGCGTCGCGAGGAGATTGCGTCTTCCATTGGCGAGATAATCGAGGATGTAGCTGGCGGATGGGGTGTTCAGGTTGAGTCTATGCTCATTAAGGATATCATCTTCAGCAACGAACTCCAGGAATCGCTCTCTATGGCAGCTCAAGCCAAGCGAATTGGGGAGTCCAAAGTCATTGCTGCTCGCGCGGAAGTTGAGTCGGCGAAATTGATGAGAAAGGCAGCCGATATTCTCTCCAGCGCTCCCGCTATGCAAATTCGGTATCTCGAGGCCATGCAGGCAATGGCAAAGAGTGCCAATTCGAAGGTTATCTTCTTGCCGGCGACGAATCAGACGGTTCAGACTCAGTTATCCAAGCTCGATAGCGGTGAAGGACCTAGCGATTCTAGTCCCTCTCATGAATATGCACAAGACGACGGGAGCTTCCAGAAAGCTATCAATGCTCACATCATTGAATCAATCTGATGAGTGGGCACTGACTACCGCCAATCTGTAGTTTTCTGCAGAATCACGACGTTATGATTATCTCATCCGGGGTGTGCTTGCCCATCGCTTATTGCCTGATCACAGATGTATTTTATGGCTTCGTGTTTTTGGGGACTATTGTCTTTGGCAGGGTAGGACAACGGATTGTCTTGTAATAACGGTTAAAAAGGATCTAGCTAATGGAGGATGTGATCTCCTTTTCCCTTTGGTACTGTTACTTGCGTTGGCGAGATACCCCGGTTCCCCTCCTATCGGTGTACCACAAAAATTGAATAGGATCACCACTGCAAGTATCTCTCCACGAAGATGTGTTGTGCGCACGTGTAGAGCACAAGTATTTGAAACACCCAGAGTATCTAGATAGAGTGGACGGCATCGCAGGTGGCCCTGGTCCAATGCACCAATCCATTTCCTTGCATGGATAGGACGGCTGCTTCGTTGCCGTAAACGCCAAGGGCGATCATCCTGCCGCCGAAATAGCTGCCGTGTCGTTTCGTGCCGTTTCCTCTTCCTTTCCCTTCAGACACCGATAATAGTCTAAACCCTTCGATACTCCCGAATGAGTTCTATAGTGCTAAAGTCCTTCGCAAACGAGCGGGGCTACGAAGTCTCGCACTTAATGGTCAAGTAGTTGATGTCCAAAAGCCATTGTCGCTTATATATATACCCAGCGAACGTTGATCGAAGCAAACGCTCTGTCCCCGTGCACGGTCCTCGATCCAAAAGATTCCCTTGTGGCGCGTGATCATTCTACTTCATGAAGGGCGACTCCAGGAAACAGAGAGGATTGTTGCGGCAGGAAAAGACGCTTGATGATAGTAACTTGAAGACGGTGAGGTACGAGGACGCTCAGTCGGGAAATCCCCCGATTCTTGTGACGGTCGTTCCGCCTCTACGTCCGACCCGCGACGGTCCAAAGATTCCGAACGACGTTGCTAGACCCAAGACGTCGCCGAACTTACCAACCACGAGCCCTAGCGGGGGCTCACATCGCAACGGTTTCCGACGGAATTCAGGACTTGCGCCAACCACAGCCACGCTAGGAAACAGTTCAGTCACGACGAGCAGTGATACCGGGAGCAGCATCACGGGGTTTGAAGGTTTGCCCAAGATCACCGTTGAAGATGAGAATGGAGTCCATGGGCCTGTGAATGAAATACCTGCATTTGATGGTTCTACGGAGAGCAAGATTGAAGAGCCTCTGATGCGCCTAAACACAGCTATTCCTTCGAGCGAGTTGGTTGATTTCGACGCACCAGGCGCCTTTATATTTTCCAAAAGAGGAAGCTTGCTTCTATCAGGAAGGAGGCAGGTGTCGGATGGACAACATATGAGATCCGTACGCTCATCTAGAGAGCCCGCCATATCCACAGTGTCAAACGCGTGCTCTTTTGGAGGTCGGCTATTATCAACAGATGAGGAGATACTTTCTCAGAAGGTTCGACTTATGTATGAATATGGTGATCCCGACGGAATAAGCCTGAGTGGACGGATGTCGAGCTTAGGCGATAGGGATTGGACAAACGAAGAGGTTATCTTGGAAGATAAAGCAGACGCTACCCTAGTACCCAGTGCAAAGACTGGCCGCAGTGCTAGTGTTGGTGCTCAACGAGATACCTGGAGAACAAGCAGAGCATCTTTTAGGAGGGAGAGCATGATCAAGAGAGAGCAGTGGGAGATGGCTGGCGGCATCGAAGATTGGGAAGACATTGATACAAGAGATGTTGATAGGTACGGCTTCATCGTTCCACGGAGGCCGTCATCATCTAAGTCGTCATCGTCTCGCACCGACACTCCGATGCCATCCTTGAAGCGTGTCTCCACAGCTCTCTACTTGGCCTCGGAAGCTCCACGTGGAAAACACACCCTCCGCCGTGTGGCTTCAACCACTGGTTCCGGTTCCAGCCGCTCACCTACTTCAAATGCCTTTAGTAGACATACTTCGAAACGGTCGGCAGCACCTTCACCCTCGTTGAATTCCCAAACACTGGGCCGGAGCTTTAGTCTCAATCTACCAGAGCATCCTTGGCGTTATGCTACGAACCGACTGCCGGGAAACAAAGGCAGGCGATGGGTGGATGAGGCTGGAGATATGTTGACGCTACCACCAGGCTTGGCTGGAATCGCTGAGAGTAAGGAGGGCGGTGAAGCCGCAGTGGAGATGAGGTTGCGGGAGTGGAAGAGGGCTGAGAAGTGGAGAAAAATGGCAATACTGGTCGACGCAGGAAAGCACGGTCAAGGGATGGTATTTGATTTCGACACCAAGGATCCAAAAGTAGGCCCTCCCTCCATAGCCTTTCAACTGCCTCCTGAGAATTAGCATATGATATGTTCCAGCATCTTTTGTTTTTCTCACCACCTCGACTTTCTGATTCCTAGTATAACTCAGCGGAAACTTGAGGCGGACCCATGAGTGCTAACGCCTGCGTTTAGCTCATCTCTCGGACATGGAAAGGGATCCCAGATTGCTGGCGGGCGACCGCATGGCACGCCTTCCTGACTGCTAGCGCAAAGAAAAGGGGAGACTGTCTGTCCGATGACGAGATTGTTGTAAGGCTCTATGTAAGCTTCGAATTTCAATTACGCTGTTTATCGCCGGGAGATTGCATAGGGAAGGCGATTATGAGCAGTCAACCTTTCGTCGTTTGCATCTCATGCTCCCTCCTACGGTAATAGCGGATTGCTGACTTTGAAATTATAGGAATCGCAAGAGCAAAGCTCTGCTGACGATATGCAAATCGATATCGATGTTCCCAGAACAATTAATTGTCACATAATGTTCCGAAGGAGATATCGCGGAGGGTATTGAACCACCTCATCCATTTGCCCTTTCCTGCAGAAATGGGACTACCTTCAGCTTGAATGCGATAGACTGACTACTAATACATCAGACAACGGCTTCTGTTCCGGGTCTTGCATGCTCTTTCAATCCATTTTCCAGAAGTTGGCTATGTACAAGGAATGGCGCCTCTGGCTGCTACATTACTGTGCTACTACGATGAAGACACAACTTTTGTTATGCTTGTCCGATTATGGGAACTTCGAGGGTTGGAGCGCTTATATCAGTCTGGGTTCGAGGGCTTGATGCAGGGCCTCGAGGAATTCGAGCAGAAATGGCTCGCTGGAGGAGATGTATATCAGAAATTGGTGAGCCACTCGGAGTTTCCTCTGGCTTCACCCACCTCCCATCGATCATCCAATCCCTCTCGAAATGGCTATCTGACTTGTTTCTGCAGAGCGAACTCGGAATTGGCCCGACAGCGTATGGGACAAGATGGTACCTGACACTGTTCAACTACTCCATTCCGTTTCCGGCTCAGCTTCGCGTTTGGGACGTCTTCATGTTGCTGGGGGATCCTGATCCGTCAGTGGGAGGACCCGAGTCCGCCAATAAAGGGTTCTCAGGAGGGCTTGACGTGCTGCATGCGACGTCAGCAGCCCTGATCGACGGCATGCGGGAAATCCTGCTCGACTCAGACTTTGAGAATGCCATGAAGGTCTTGACGAGTTGGATTCCCATCAAGGACGAGGAATTGTTGATGAAGGTGGCGAAAGCGGAATGGCGGCAGAAGACACGACGGTGATTAGCTTTAGTGGTTGACATTCGCTCTTTGGTGGCATATATTACTTACATATATTACTTACAGCATTCTGTGATAATACCCCCCCCCCCCCCTTTTTTTTTTTTTTTTGCAACCTTTTGCTTTTATTTCTTCCTCTGATATCCAATTACCAAAATATAGACTTTCTCTTTCCCCTTCCGTATCTTTTTAAATAATGACGAGAGAGCTTATATCTTTTTATTTTATTTTTTTACACATACATGTATAATCGGTGGAGTTTGCTTAACAAGTAATGATTTGTAGATAGATAGCTAACGTAAGTGTATAATAGAAGGAAACTTTTTTCCCTTTACCTCCTGGTCAGTTTAGCAAGGAGAAGTAAAAAAAAAGGGGGAGGGAAGGAGAAAGGGCAAATAAAAGGATTTGTGAAAAATGAAAAAGGGAAATTCCTTGAGATATTTTTTTTTTCTTTTCTCACCTTGACCGCGTGATGGCGTGATGGTGCGATGAATTGTCTCCAAAAGGAAAAAAAAAAAAAAAAAAAGTTGAATTTTAGATTACTATCCATACGTAACTGTTTACGTTTTCGAAAACCTCTAGTAAGAGTTATCATTCGTCGCTCACATTTACCAAATTCTATCATTTCTTGTGCTTTGTGCTCTCTCTCTCTCCAATCAATCCTATAAGATAGAAAAGTGGGGTTGGTGCGAAAAGTCGATAAGCGTACGCAGCATGGACTTGGCTCTTCGGGGGAATTGCCTGTTTCTGCTTTTTTTTTTTTTTTTTATTTTTTTTTTTTTGGGGGGGGGGGGGGGAGGAAAACGGGTGGATGGGTTCGCGAAGGGGGGGAAAAAAAGGAAGTATGGGATTGGGATTGGGATTTGGGATTTGTTTGTTGGGATGGGTGGTGGGGGGTCATGTGATTGTGGGTTTTTGAAGGTTGGTGGAGGGGGGAGGGGGGGATATATTTATTTATTGGTGATTTATTTGTGATTTGAGGAAATAGAGGGGGGATATGGGTAGGTGGATGGATGGATGAACCAGGCTTTGTCATTTTTTATTTTTTATTTTTAAATTTTTTATTTATTTTAAATTGGGGGGGAGGGGGAAGGGAGGGAAGGGAAATAACCTTAATCTTTTTTTTGACGGGTTCACACCCACCCATCTATCTATCTATTTAAGAAATTGAGTGAATGGAAAAAAAAATATGATGGTGTGGGAGGTTAGGTTAAGAGTACGAATACGAGTAATATGGAGTACCGAGTAACATTGACATTGCAAGCAGGTAATTGCTGGGGTTTGGTTTGATATGCATAGTTGATGTATTTACTAGAGCATACCACAAAAATTCAAATCATAAAGAAAATCATGATTGGGGCATCTAACATCTAATGTCCGCACTGTCCTAAGGTGGTAACCCCCCCTCCCTCCCAGCGCGTCCCAGCGTCCCAGATGTCCCCAAAGAAAAAACTGGGGGCAACTGAACCAGGACATAAAGAACGGATTGGCTTCGTAAGCAAAGCGAGTCCGACATGGCAGGGCTGGGATATGAACATTTCGAGTTGACGTAAGCATGAGCACGAGGCGGTAGGGCTGCGATGGGTAATGAGGATGAATCAGGAACAGAATGGAGCTGGGATGTTCCCTGAACCAGTGATCTGTGATGTGATCCGGCAAGGCGAAGCAGATGTCGTACATACATACATACATGCATACATATGACATGAGGAAAAGCGTGCGTGCGTGCCGTGCGCGAGTGAGGGGCGGTAGGGCTGGTGGTGGTGGGGGATGTGGAGATGGGATATGGAAATATAAGGGGCATCGGCGAGAGATAACTGTGGAGGAGATGATGAGGAATGGGAAAAAGCAATGGAATTCTCTCTCGAGATCCCAAGTCAGCCCAGATATTACTTGGACCGGGGAGGGGGTTATCTTTTTGATACTTTAAAAGCCCTTTTTTTTTTTGCCTTTGGAGTGGGTTGGGGTAGGAATGGTTCATGCGTTACTTCTGACGAGAAGGGTATGATATCAAGGCGTGCGTCTCGGCGTGGTTTGTGATGCGTTTTTTTTGAGATTATCTTTCTTTGTGATGAGGTCATTATAAGGACTTTTCCTCCTTTGCGGTTTGAAAATATAGACGCCCTCATTTCGTCGTCGTCGTCCTCGTCATCAATCATGCATTTTTGGGTTTTTATTTTCCCTGGTGGTAAGGATGGCGGGGATGCATTCATTCATTTGCATAGATCAAACACCGGTGGTAATTACACGGGGTCGATTGAACCGAATTGACCGAATGACGGCCGCCCCGCTGATCTCCCTTTGGTCTCGCTTCGTCCCGCCTCATTATTTTGTTTTGGGAAGTTTGAAAGATATGGCTAACGGTAACGGGACTGTTTTTTTTTTCTTTTTTCCGTCTTTTGTTTTCCGTTCCCGTGCTTTGAGACATGCCATGTCATGCTCGGGATGTGTAGCTCGGGATATGTAAGGTGAAAGCGGCGAAGAAGGGGAAAGCGTGAGCCAGCATCGGTAATCTTTACGCGTTGTGTCGAGGGGAGGATGAGCAAGAGATGTTTTTTTCTTTTCTTTTTTCCTTCCGTCGCAATCACACAGATGACCGATAAATTCAAAGCGTCTGGATTGGGTTGTTGTGATTTCGGGGTCTCGAGAATCGCCGTGCCGGGTGCTGGGCGAGCTTGATGAAGAAACGTCCTCCGGAGCGAGGTAGGGAGAGCCAGGTTCCTAGGCTCCCAGGTTCCCAGGTTCCCAGGTTCCCAGGTCCAGGTTCCCAGGATCCCAGGCTCGTTCCCAGGGTTCTTGCGAAATATGGGCCGAGTCGGGCAACGATCTTCTCATTCCGGCCACTCGTCTCGTCTCGGGCATTTCCCTCAACATGGCGAGAGCATGGCCACTTCCTTGCTACCGCGTGAACCTGAACCAACGATAAAAGTGCCTTTATCCTGCCTGAGGCCAGGCAATCCTGGCAACGCACTTGCGCTAAACTTCCGCTAAATGTTAGTGAGGTGAACAGTGGAAGTGGTTAGTCGGCTCCTCCCCATCCCCAACTCCAATACAATTTCTCCTCTCTTGCTGCTTGTGCTGCGCTTGCTAAGTCTTATCCTGCTCCAACTCTGCTCACGTACCCCCACCATCGCATCTTGCCTGATTTCAGCGGTTCGACAGCCCTAATCGAACCACACAACATCTCCCCAATCGCTGGCTCGACGCGAGGGAAAAGAGAAAAAGGAAAGAGAAAGAAGAAGAAAAAAAAAAGAGAGGACTGCCGCGTAGAGCAGCGTTTTCTCACATGCGCAAGGAACGCTCGAGATAGACAGATTGGGAATCGCTGGCCGCGCAATCCACAGCAAGTGGTTTCCGGGAGAGAACCCCCGGGGGTATACTTCATCCTTGGGAGACCAGACACAGCCTGGTTCGGAGCTGTCGCTCGCGTTCAAGCAACGCAAGCAAGCCTAGCCAGAAAGCCAGCCAGAACAAAAGCAGGTAGACCCAGTCCCGTAGCACACGTACTAATCTGTTGAACCGCTGGTCCACCGTCGCATGTCGCATACGCTATTATTATCCCATCCGTTTAGCATGCAAGAACTCGCCGCCGCTTTTCTTCAACCGTCCGTTATTGTATTTTATTGAGACTTCTGGGCAACGTCTTTCTTATCCCTCGCATTTGACGACCGGGAACGACTTTATACTACCAGCACTAGAGATCGGCTCTGCAGGCATAGCTCAACTTCAAGATCTCACTGATAGCCCTATGCTTTGGAAGCGAACCAGCATACCTGCCCGGACATCCCTAACCTGGTTGCTTCTGTCCACACGGTGTGGCAGCTTTGGGGCTCGTAGAAGGCCACTCTGCCCACCTTCTTAAAAGACCTGTGGCCCCACTGCTGTTACTCTGTTTGTCAAAGGTACATACAACCGTGCTGTGGCCGTTCCTTCTCCACCTGAACAACCACTAATGTTGCTCACGTTGAATCAGTCAATTCACAAAGGGTTCGGGGGCTTCCATGACTACTCTCGTCCAACCCCAGCCTCACCCTTACACCACTCCTTTGCTGTGACCAGCGCCTCCCTCCCTCCTTTGGCCGCGCCCGCCATGACCACACCACATCGCGGCTTGCCTCCACCGGCGGGCATGACGTTACCGTCTCCCGCGCAAGCACCACCTCCAGTACCTCAACCCATGCCGCTTCCAAATCCGCCGTCACAATGGCAAGGTGACTCTATGCGGAATTGGCTGCAGGCAAAGACCGAGGACGATCGACGGAGACAGGAAGAGGAGAAGACACGGCAAGAGACCATCAAGCTCGAAGTACGGCGGATGGAGCACAGTATGTTAAGAGAGTCGATAGCTGTCGGTATCCCACCGCACATGATCCCAATAATCTTTGCGGGCATCGGCGGAGGCAATCTCGCAAATATGAGCATCGAGTGGACTCAGCACTACATCGCACAGATGCAACAGCAACTGCACCAGGTACAGCCCTTGGCTCAGGGGCAAGTATCTTCCCCAGAGCTTCGACGAGAGCCCCGGATGATTGGGCAGCAACCTCAATTCGGTGCGCCGCAGTCCGTGGCCACCGGGCCCAGCACCCCTCAAACTGCGCCGCCGTCTGGGGGTCAACCTATAGCCGCTACGTTTCTACCACCTTACCAGATCTCGCCGTCAGGCAGGCCAGCGGGGAAGCAGACTCCTACCGGACAACAACAAGCCCAGCCAGCTACATTTCCAAGACCTGTGCCACCTCCACACTCCAGTCTACCCCGTTTGAACACTGGCGAGATTCAGATTCAACCACCACCCCAAACGCTCACTAGCGTCCAAGTGTCTCAGCAATCGGGTCCTGTCCCGCCAATGCCTCATCTACAAGGGACGGGACCCGCACAACAAACACCAATTGTTCAAGAGCAAACTACGTCTTCACCATCCATCTACTTCCACCATTGGGTGCCTCCGAGCTCCAATCAACCTACGACACCCTCTGCGAGGAGTACAGACTCACCATATCCACCAGCCAAGAGAGCCTCCCATTTCGGGGATCCAGACAATACGAGCTCACCGAAGAAACGAAAAGGACAAGGGGGCCAGGTGGCAGCCGCGACAAGCTCACAGTCCCAGTACTCGTCACCACAGTTTCCACAATCCGTCACGTCTACGCCGGGAACGCAGAGGAGAGGCCATTCGCGGAACCGCAGTGATAGCTCTGCTCGGGGACACGACCCATACGGCAGGCCTACAAGTCGGCATCGTCGATCAGAGGGAGGGGTAGGTAGCC
Source organism: Sabuloglossum arenarium (assembly GCA_022345705.2). Classification (NCBI taxonomy): domain Eukaryota; kingdom Fungi; phylum Ascomycota; class Geoglossomycetes; order Geoglossales; family Geoglossaceae; genus Sabuloglossum; species Sabuloglossum arenarium. The sequence goes on along the minus strand of JAJDMY020000642.1, from coordinate 7,568 downwards.
AGGGAGAGACAGGTGGCAGGGATTCGCAAGGAGCAACTGCCTCAACGGGCGCGCTGGAAGACAATGGTAGCGGGGGATCACATCAGCAGTCACCCCTGCAGCATGAGACTCGAGCAGGCGACTCACGAGACTAGCTGGGATGTTGGGCGGGAGCATCGGGGCCGTTGCAAAAGTCAAGTTCGCCTTGCAGCTCCGTTCGGAACCAGTTCTTGTCGGTAGACGGTGTTTTTCTTACATGCTACGTACTGCCAGTCAGTCTTTGACGGTCTCAGTCTTGCCCGCTTCACTCTCTGGCTCTGCTCCTCCGTTCGCCTTTTCGCTCTCCGTGTGTTTTATCTCGCCCATGAGCGTTCTTGCTTGGCGAGTTGGGATTGTTCTCGGATGAGCGAGCACAACGGACAGTCATGTAAAACGGCAATGATGGCAAGTCGAGGTTCGACTTGGTTTGGCAGAGACTGAGTCTAGTCAAGTGCCGCGTCAGATCCTCGCCACCACCCGTAACATCCTCCCCCTGATCCTGCTAACGATCTCATGCTTCCCTTTCCTGTTCCCTGCAACGTCGAACGGCTTTCTCTTTCCCGTATCCATATCCACATCCTTGCTGGCCCGTGTACTACAAACCATCTGGTGGCGCCCTCTTGTTTTTTTCTTTCTCTCTCTTCCTCCTCGTTTCCCCTATTTCTCCTCACCCATCCTTCTCTCCTTGGAAAAGATCGAGACTGTAAGACTAAACCAGTAGCACGCAAGATTTCAAATTCCGCTTGGCTCTCACAAATCATCCCACCACACAGGCGTCCTAGCGATTGGCGAGTTTTCTACATGTTTATTTTTGCCAAAAAAGCCCTTTTTTATTTCTTACTCTCTTCTCCTTCAGCTTTCGTGAAAGGGGGTCCGGAACAGCACCTTTCCGCTCTTCTTGGTCTATATTCGCTTGTTCTTCATCTTGGGCACAGGGCACAGGGAGGGTTTATTTTGGAAAACCGAACCTATGCCTCTTTTTCATTATTTTATATTTTATTTGGCAAAACAACGGCTAGCGTGGGGAAAAAACGCCATCTGGTATCTACGAATACATACTCCGTACCCTCTCGTTCGTTAGGGTTGCATTCTCTTTCCTTCAGAGATCCTTTCATTCAACCTGCAAAATGTATATACCCCTCCTTATCACCGAGGCCACCGTCATCCCATCAAGCCTCATTCGAATGTAAGATTAACCTAAAACTATCAAAACTAGTTTTTCGACTCGAGTATCCGATTCTTATTTTTTTTTGTTTTGGGTGAATTATTCGGAATCCTTCAGACGATAGATACCGAATTGAGAGGATCGAGCGAGAATTGAGATCTCTACGGCGTCTGGGGAAAAAGAGACTTCTCACATGATAAGGCAAGGGAAAATAAACGGCGCTGCATCTCAGCACAAGCCTGACTTGGCCCAAGAGCAACGGTGGCGCATAAAACATTATTGCATAAACGCATGTGTGTGTCCGTGTGTGGGGGTGCCAACACAGCAACATCCACACTCAAGGTTTAAAATTTAACAGTCAACGAGTCGGTTAATCGTTGGATCGCCTTGGTGGGGAACAGCGATTCGTTAAAAAAACAGCGATTCGGCAAAAAAAAAAAGTAAAGGGTCAACACAGCGAACGCGTACTTGACGCGTTGTCTTTTCAACTCAACTCTACCATGGGTAAAGCTGACCCTGAACGCGATTACAGTGTTTACGTTGTAGGAGAAATCTACTAAAGTAGTCTATATTATATATTACAAAAAAAAGTAACGAATCACTGTTTTTTAACAAATTGCTGTTCCCCACCAAGGGCAAAGTACTTAATGGGATCACGCTGCTAGAAGCGATCCCACGATTACTTGAACCTTGTTAATAATTTCACAAGTTCTCTCCTCCCCCCTTTCACCAACCCAAATAAAAATAAAAAATAAAAAAAATAAAAACTAAGAAAAACTGAAGTTTTGTCACAGCTGAGCTTCACTTAAAAACCTTTTTTTTTTTTATAAAATAAATAAAAAAATTTTTAAAAAAAAAAAAAAAAAAAAAATAGTCTGTTTCTTTTTACAAGAATATATCATATAGATTTATAAGTTTATATTAGAAAAATGCAAGTGAGCTGTAATTGGGGTGAGAATCATCACATCATCCATCTATAAAACTTATAAAAAAATTTTTTTTTTTTTTTTTCAAGAGGAACTTTATTATTCCAGGGGCTATTTTTTTTTTTTTTTTTTTTAGATAATGTAATTCAAACATATAGGAATAACATAAGTCCACAGCAAAAATTTTAAGAATTTCGCTTAGGCTATACCCCACTAAAAATTTAGTTAAGGTTTTAGTTAAGCAGATGCCCGACCCTCACGATAGTTATTTCTGCCTTCCAAGGAAAGAACCATATCGATATGACTTTTGATGCGCTCAATCCAAGCCTGAATTCTGCTTTGCTCAAGCTCACCCCATGCCTTTTCCCAAGTCCCAATAGCTTCTTTTTTTTCGGTTTTGAGAGGTTCTTTTTTGATAGTTATTCTCTTAAGATAAGTCCAAGCCGTCTCAATCATATCAAGGTCAGGAGAATTTCCTGGCCATAATAATCTTTGAACGTCAAAAATCTTATAAATTTCTGCTTGAGCCGGATGTGCATGAGAAGGAGCATTATCTTCTTGCATAATTGTATGAGGTCTTTCTTTTGCACATTCTTTTATAAAAGGAATGAGCTTTTTCATGAAAATAGTTTTTCCATAACAGTATCAATCAATACCCCCAGGTTTTACATTTCTCACAAACTTCCTAGTTTTTTCGTTTAACTTCCATTGGGGCTTCTTTCCAGGAGGTTGTCTTTTGAGATTCATACATCGCATTGTTGTCTGAATCTCCTATTGAGCCTTGAGTTCTGGTTCTCGTATAGAGTTGACTGCAGCCAGCTCTATATCTGCTGCACAACACTGTTTCTGTACTCCAGATATGTATCGGACCCTTCTTATCAAAGGAAAAACAACCCCAAAACATAAACTCGTAGGCTTTTTTCCATCAGGTTTTAATGGCACTTTTGTTATATTTTTCTTCTTTTATCCTCCAGACCCTAGTTGCACCCTGTCTGTGACCCAGCACAATCGATGTCTTATCAGATCAAATAATATTCTTAGGATCCTTTAATTCCCAATCTTTATGCCTTATGCAGAACTGATATCTGGCTTTACGCATTGCTGCAGTCAACCCCTGCTTCCACTTCCATAATCCATAAGAATGCAACACCCGCAATGTTGAAGACTCTGACATGCCTATAAGAAATCTTAACTCTCTTACAGTCTTCTCTCTTCCTTCTCTATCAGCATGCACTAATTTCAAGACCTCCAAAGACTTTTCTTCTGTAACAACTTTAGGTCTTCCAGAGCGGGGTGCATCAGTAAAATACTTATCTTTAAACTCTCTGCTTACTTTAGGATCATAACCTCTTTCAAAAGCGATTTTTTTAATGCGATAAATTGTAGCTATAGATAATCCAGTAATTTCTTTAATTCTAGCGACAGAAATGCCTTCTTAAAGTGCAAGAGCTTGTGCATGCAAGGCGATGGAGTTTTTGTAACCGGATGACATTTTGGTAGAGTGGGTGAGTGTCGCTTAATTGAGAATTAGATGGGCATTCTTAAAACTTTTGCCGTGAACCTATGTAGATATCTTGAAGACAGTGAAAATTTAGATTATTATTTTAAAATGAGTTATCTGTTCAAATCTTTATACTTTTACTTACCTCAGCGAGCTCAGGCTCTCGCTTGACGCAAGTGTGTGCTAAGCCTAAAAAGGCAATACTCTTACTGAGCACTGGATGCAGCATTTGTTAGTACTATTGAGAAGTTTTGGTGTGAACACTATGTAATTTATTGATTTCAATTGAGCTGCTTTAAGAGCATCATATAGTTTACAATAATTCCATCAAAATTATATATTTTTTAAAAACTAAATATATGAAAAAATCACTTAAAGATCCTTTATATAGAGTATTAGCTGGTATGGCTACTCTATTTTCTATTGCTACTCTATTGCAGTAGATATCTAATAGAGTTTTTTTAAGTAATTGTCTACTGCTACAGAGAGAATTACATCCAGTCAACCTACCTAAATTTTCAGTTGCAAAAAGAAGATTAGAAAAAAAAAAAAATACATATATGTAGTGGCTGCTGCTAAGAAAATAAATGCATAAGGGTACAGGAAGTTTTGGCTATGGGTACTGTGGAGGGCATTTCTATATCTGAAGAAGCACGTCTATATTGGTTTTTCATAAGCGAGTTGTTAGTCATAAGCTTTGCAGGGGCTGGCTTATTAGGAGAGCTGACCTCCATCTTAATACATTATCCTTCTACCCACTGGAACACTTATAGCTTCCACATCTTTTGGTGGTCCTAGGAAGGCTGTCGGTTAGCTAGTGGTAGTCTAATCATCGTGTTATTGAGTAGTGAATATGGATTTTGCCTATTCATCTGGCTTATTGTGATTTTAGTAGATAGAGCGAGTGAAACTCTAGCCCAGCGGAAACCTGAATTGCCAGAGTTGGTAGATGAATTTTATGATAAAGAAAGAATTACGAAAATGAGAGTGAGGTATTAGAATATGAAAGATAACCTGCAGAAGAATCACCTATCGAGATCTACAAGAGCAGTATCGTTGAACCTTTCCTATCAGCGAAGCAGAACACTAAGAGAATTATCAACTATCAAAGAGGCCAGTCGACACAAGACAGAATCAGAACCAGTAGTAGTAGCAGCAATACTGACGATTTACCCAGCGATACCAGAACCTGTTTCCGATCGAAGTTCCGACCGACGAATAACAATACAAACTAATAGCGAGGACGACCTAGTCGATACCTTCCAGCAGCTAGGAATTTCAGAGCTCACAGATACCTTTCCTACAATAGCATCATCTAGCCCTTTTTCTCAGATGGAAGCATTGAGCGATATACAAGATACTCAAAGATTACCTATCAGAATGTCGGAGATCAATATGTTGACCTTTACAGGTGTCAATTATACCCCGATTGAGGTAGAGATATTCATCGACAGTATAGAAGACCTCGCATAGTTACGGACAGATGCTAGCAGAAAAGATCGAGTACGAAAGATAGCATTCTTCAAGGGACTCAAGGGAGCGGCAACATAGTAGTTTCTTGGACTACTACTTGAGACACAGTGAGACTGGGAGTTATCAAAGAAGGCCTTTTTGGAGCAGTATGCAAAGGCAGAACAAGACAATATCCAGACCACCTACTTCGCAGACCAGGTTCGATTACTTCAGCAAGGATAGAAGTCTCTTCAGCAGTACATGAAAGAAGCGAAAACACTAGTAACTCTCACCTCCGACCGGTATATGTTAAGCACCCTTGCTCGAGTCTTTGTGAACGGACTGTCGAACAAGAACCATAAGTAGGCTGCTCTTGGGTCCAAGTTGGTCTGAGTTTACAAGGTAGGACCCAGCCCTCTTGGCAGGGTCCAGGTCGGTCAGGTTGCCATTTCTGTGACCCAGACCGCGGTTACAAGCTGGGCCGGTTTGTAGCTCCATACTCATACTAAACCCAATTTAGTAATACATATGACGATATGAAAAATAAAGATTTTCGCTAAGGCAGGTTTTAATGATTGTTTTAACGATCTGTTCACATCACTTATACGAATTAATCAATTTTTACATTTACGTGATCATTTTCATAGTTGTAGGAAAATCAGTTAATCCATTGCAATAATAGAAATTTGAATGAATGAGAAATCTAGTAATACAAATCATAAAAGAAAAACCCTCCTTCTCATCATCCCGAATGCGTAAAACAAGAATACACGAGAATTGAAAAAAAAATCGACGAAAACCGAAAAGACACGAAAATCACATAATTATAAAGAACTAGCAAGACCATACATCGCAACAACCAGAAAGACCTCAAAGCGTGAGATCTAAAAAAACCACAGTGCGACAGATTCACCAATCCCATTGGGGCAAGAGTGAGAGCGTTCTCAAATTTCGCCAGGCACAGACGACCCAGTAATATTGTGGCAAATCCGCTTCAAGAGGGTCCAATCTTTCTGGATGATGGTGACTCGTTTCGTGTGGATAGCGCAAAGGTTGATATCTACAATATTATTCAGCTTGAATTCCAAAACAGTAGCTGGGATTTATTCATTACTTACTTTCAAATTCAGTTACTAGGAAGGCTTCCGCTGCTTCTTGAATAGCATCCAAGGCTGACGCCTGGATCCGCTCCATGGTACTCCTCCCACTCGTCACCATGATCTTGCGGACAAGACGCCCAAATGGCCTTTTAGGAATGAGGAGATCTGTAGATTTCTGAAATTTTTAATTTCGTGCAGAGCGCAAGCTATTTTCGAGTTAGTAGGTTTTAACGATCATTTTAACAATTCGACTACTTACAGTGGATCGAGTTGTGAGCATATTTCCCGCGCATATCCTTCAGCCTGTACTTCGTGGCAGGCATTATGGGCTGACGAATTTTTCCAGTTTGGTTGCCTTTCTTGAGCTTCGGTTTGGCGCGTCTTGCCTTCGGTTTGGTGTGTCTGGTGGGGGACTTTCTTTGCTGAGGCTTTCGAGAGGTTTTTCGCAAGGCTTTTCCACTAGTTTTTGCCCTTGGTGGAGGAGAAGGAGGAGGAAGATGATCACTCAGAGTACTAAGTCTGGAAGAGGAGGTCGAAGAAGAGCCAGATGTTTGTTCGGCGGGGTTTTCGGCAGATTCCATGGTTTTGTATTTTGTTAAAAAATTTAAAAAATTTCTTTGTTCGTGTTGAGATTGGTGAAAAGGTCTAGAAGATAGTTGCTGAAAATTCCGGTCTTTGTGTGGTGTAGGGTTCCTAATTAGGGTTAAAATTACGACTTATTTCCGAATTAGGAAATTTCACTTGTTTTAGACCTAACACCCACATTTATACGTTTTTTCTTCATAAATGCTTCTAACTTCAGCAACCATCATCAATATTATAATATTGGTGATACCATACCTCTACATAACACGAACCGCATCAAAGAACTTAATCTCAAGTAAGTAATAATATTATATCGCATACAACTGCATTAGCGATCAGACCCCAATAATCGCTTCTGCAAAAGTTTGATTTTGTGTTTTAACGATTATTTTAACGATACTGATACGTTCTGGTAATCAATAATCAGCTATGACCGACCTCAACCTCAACCAAACCATTTCTTTGTCGAACCGCTGAAAGGGCAGTTGGCCTCGTGCTGCACCCGGAGCTGCCCCCGTGAAATGCAAGCAGGATGGTGAATACTCCACTAATGCCGTATCTGTCAAGAGTCGCAAGCGGCTGGAAGGACTCTCAGTTACGGATATGGAGATAGAGAAAGTGATTACCTGCGACTGTGTAAACAAAAAGAATGCGGTGGACTGGTGGATGAAGTCAGCAGAATACTTGGGTCTCTTGGAAGTTGATAAGCCTGCAGCTAAGGCTAATTTTCTTACCAACTGGATTGAATTGAAGTAAGTGAAAATTTAATTTTAAAAACTTCAACTAGTTCCTGCTTGTAATTTTAACGATTGTTTTAACGA
>JAJDMY020000641.1:0-20166 GCA_022345705.2 Sabuloglossum arenarium | reverse complement strand
CTCGAGGAAAGCAATCTGACGACCCAGGCGGGCCGCCTTCGAGAACAACTTCGAAGTCTTCTCGGCGGAAGAAGAGCATTCTTCCAGAGCAAGCTTACGCTCACGACGCAACTTCTCTAAGTCGCGGTCAACATGATCAACTGAAGGAGATCAGCAACGAAGTTAGAAGAAGCCAGAGAAAGAGAAAGGAAAGGACAGACATTCCGCGTCGGTAACGACGAGATCGCACTTCCGACCCAACCGCACGCAATCCGAACACCAACTCGATGTTATGTCTACGAGACACGGTCGGCCAGCGCTACGACAACGAGAGCACGGCTTGGAGGTTTCCATCCCGGAGCGGGAAATCTTTTCTGAAAGTTTCCTTCGTCGAAGAGCGGATACAGACATAAGGCGTTGGCGGGGTAAGTGGAAGTCTGATCAGGAAGGAAGCAACGTGGTCTTTGTGACGAAGACCTTGGAGGGGGGACCTCATGTTACGTTTGCTTATAGCGTTGCATTCGCTTATGAGTCCAGTAGGGAGAGCTCGCGTAACAAGCGATCCAATCATGTAAATGGCGCAGCGAGCGTTAGCGATCGCTGTACTGTTTTTCTTTTAGTATAGTGAACACGAGTGATCGCGATCACTCATGATCACCCGTACTGGGTTGACTTCTCCACGCGTTGAGGAAGTGATCACGAGCGATCACGGTACGTACCTCAACCACAGCGGTTATTACTTAAGGAGGCTTAACCTCCATAGTTAGGAGCGCTGTGCTCAACTCAAATCTTCAATCGATATTTATAGTAACGAACCCCCGCACTGCCAGTGAACCAAGTGAACCAACACACCCTTTATCATTTGTATCTGGCTGTCTAAGCAATAGAGATTTATCTCGAAACCCAAGTTCTTAGACGCAGGATCCTTTAAGCCCCAGGTTGGACCTAGGCTTAACGAATCGTTACAAACGACTGTAGGAAGTCCCGGGGAGCCAGAAACAGCTGACGCGGGATGATTAGCGTCGCCCTCGAAAACAGGAGAAACGACATCAGAGCCCGCGACGGGCGAGACTGACCCCCCAAGGGTCAAAGACCTAGGGATATGGTCGGGGGGACCGGAGGGTTGGCGACTGGGTGTCGCCACGACTGTGGTGGTGGAGGCGGTATGGTTGATGGCTGTGAAGCCACTAACTCATGGACTGACCACAGGAGACGAGGTGACAGCGGCGGATGCGACTGCCGCCAGAGCATCCAGCCCCTGAGTGAATCGGAGGGGGGCAAGGATGACGGGTCCCCCAACGAAAGGATCCTCGAAGGAAGGAGGAGGAGGGTTGAGCGTCGGAGGCAGCAGAAGCAGGCGGGAAGGCCCAGAGGAATGCCAAGAGGTTGGTGCAGGAGCAGGAGAGAGCAGGGAGGAGATGTCCATTCACGATTGCTTCGTGTGGGGTGGAGGGTTCACCATGTTGAAGAGATGTTGTTGCGTGAAGAACGAGAAATAACTCACGATGGAGTTTTGCAAAAGATGTGTGGTTGCCAGGGGCGACCAGCCTAAACAACAAAAAACAAACAATGAGAACCCCACGAAAAACATCCAGAAAAAAAAATAGACTTACAAAGACCAGAAGGGCATCTTGGGAGCCCAAAAGAAGAGGGAAAGGAGTCGGAAAGCAGGCCGACCCCCTAACCGACAACCGACACCGGAACCAACAGACCGACTAGAGTAGAGGCAACCGATGCAGAGAAAATCGTCAGTCAGAAGCCAAGAGGACAGGATCAGCATCGTTGACCTTAGGTTATATACTAGGATAAGGCCAACTTATCAGACAAACCAAAAGAACGGTCTCGAGGACCCAACCGCGATGACGACCGACCACCAGAACTCGGCGGTCAACAAAGGAAGCCCGCGAGTCCAGTATAAGGCCTCGAGATAGGCTGGATATGCAACGAAAAGATAGTAATTGCAACGAAAACAATCAGGATAGCATGGACAAAGGAGCAGCAACGGACCTCGCTGTCTCGGTCAGAACACCCCTAGGCCTCAAGGGACCTCAGCCTCGAAAGGAGGGGCTAATATCACGGCAGCCAAGCTGTTCCAGATGTAGGTGGTAGGCCAGGCCGACCGCCCATACAGGAGGAGAAGGGACGACAACTCAGGGCCACGCCAAGATTGGCATCACGGCGCACCAAGGCCATTCCAGGTATAGGTGGTAGGCCAGGCCGACCGACCATACAGAGGGAAGAGGGCATTGACCCGGTGAAAGGTCACAGCCAGTATGGGGCTCGGCCATACTCAGTCGAGCGACCCCGAAGGCCGATATTTGTTGGGGGCAGCGTTGCCCAGGGCAATGCCTTGGCGGACCCCAACCGTGTATATAGGACCAACGGGGCCCTCGCTAGGAACCCCATCGGTCAATACTTGTATTTACCCAGATAGACCTTAGTTGTAGCTAGGCCGACTATAGTCTATGACCCCGCTCTACCTTAGCTCGTTTCCTATTCTACTTACAAGACAGTCGGCCCGACGACATTGACCATTGCCCTGACCGACGCCTACAGCAACCAGATCGCCGACCGTTGTCGGCCATGACAATTATCTTCACTTCTAGTTGGGGTGGTCGTAGGTAGATTGGAAGCAGGTTCTTATAATGTTTGGTAAACTATCGGTGTAGCTGATACTAATGCTGGTTCTGACTCTTCTTTCAGTATTTTAAGTATTACAGCCGACTTCAGTTGGCTGTCCGGGTGCCGTAGGCATTGATCTGGGCAATGGGCAATGTCGTCAGACCACTGTCACGTACGTAGGCTAAGAATGAGCTTAAGATAGAATGGGGTTATAGGCTATTGTTGGCCTAGCTACCACTAAGGTCTATCTAGGTATAATACAAGTATTGACTAATAGAGTTCCTAGCGAGGGCCCCATCGGTCCTATATACGCAGTTGGAGTCCACCAAGATATTGCCCAGGGCAACGTTGGCCCCAACAAACATTAGCCTTCAGGGTAACTCGACCGACTCTAGCTAAGCCCACTACCAGCTGTGATCTCACACCAGGTCAATGCCCTTTCTCCTTTGTATGGTGGGTTGGCCTAGCCGACCACCTATACTAGACAAGAAATCGCAACCAGAACTTAAGCATTTTCAGTGAGTGGAATTATTCCTTAATAGAAAGAATCTTAAAATGTTAAATCTGAGTAAGACGTTAAAGAAAGCAAATGACATGAATATTAGCATATGGGATATAATAATCGACAGTGAAAATCATACCAAGAAAATAACTTGGCTGAACATCAGTAAAAGAGTATGCTCATAAGAAGGCTACTTGTCGTATCAAGAAATAATTGAAGGAAAGAAGGTGCAGGTTAATATATGGCGAAGATGTTGTCTTGAGTCTTATTATAAGTAGTTGCTAATATAGAAAGAAGAGAAGACTAGCTTTTAAAGGTATTATCGCCAGTCAATATTAAAGGATTTAACTGCATTAATAGCTCTAACTGCAAAAGAATTATAGTTACAAGCAGCTAGTTAGATATATAATCAGTTTTACAATAATATTAAGGAGATCTTCAATGTAAGAAGAACTTACCCTTTTGACAATACGTCATTAAAAAGCTGTAGTCTATATTTCTATTTCTTTAAGATATAACAATTAACTACAGGTAGCCGCAACCACTTGATGGAGATTCTTAAATCTGCATACTTAAACAGCAAGTTCCGATGTAATGCCAGTATAGTTAAATCCATGCAGAAGTCCTTTGGAAGTCATGAAAAACATTGAGTTATGGTAATGTTGCTTAGGAGCTTGGTACAATTCTGGGAAATGATAGAACCATATGACAAGCCGATAAAAATGACTAGGCAGCAACCTTTTTACTGTATTCATACATTGTACTTCCTTCATTTCTGGAAAGTTAACATCAACAAATATTATCTGGTATTTGAGTATATCTTCTCTACATGTAACTTGAAGTTTGTAACATGGGAAAAGACAAAGATAATAGTTTTCTTTATTCAATGCCTGTGAATATGTCTAAGCAGTCAGAACCTACAAATAGAAATACTACTATAGATTGATTGGAAGATCATTGATGAAAAAGCTAAGGAAGACAAGCAAGGAAACATAAAATAAGGCATGGATGATGAAAATATGTTGGAAAAGTACAGGCTTTGCTGGATGATGTATAAGATAAATTAGATGACCGGGATATTTTGAGTAGAATATAGAGATAACATATTTGTAGGAAACTTAGTAATGTTTCAAGCATATTGCAAGTGGGTGAAGCAGGTATACGACGTATATGCGACATATATGGAACTATATATACTCAAGAGTTGGTTACATATGACAAAGTCTACTCTTACCCAGTACTGGATCCAGGAGTACCTTATGCACCCATGCCACCCCATCCTAACTTTTAGTTTTGGTAAACTTCTCAGCAGAACCAGCAAAAATCTGCATACTGCATTCAATGTATAGTCAACTAGACATTGGAGGCAGTGCAATGAGAATATGTACAGTGTATAATCAATAAATTGAGTATACTCTACACGTATTCTCGCTGCCAACGCGAGGCGAGGCCACGTTCAATCCGCACCGATGCACATTCTCCCATCAGAGCTTACGCCCCTCAATCTCAACTTCAGACCTCGCCGACGGGGACGAGTTCTCCGACCTACGAGTATTAACCTGGCCCTAGACCTTGGCCGAGTTTGCTGCCTATACAACATGCAGAGCTGTATGCTCCGGGGTATGCGCTGGGATATGTTCCGGGGCATATTCCTGGGTATGCTCCAGGTTATGGTACGGGCTACACCCAGGGTTATGAGAGTGAGTTTTAGCTATTGTTGGTGTAAAGTAAGCTATCCTGTTCTTTGTTTAGCACCCGGAGTTTCAGCTGGTTCTTGATTTTCGATGCTGGTGTAGAATACGGGATAGGAAAGAGCAAAATGATCTTCAACTTCCTTGAGGCTACTGTCAGAGTGATTGTCGCTGTCGTTCTCTAGAATACCTCGGAAAATTCCCATTTTGAAGTCATACCTTGCCCTGTAGAATATTTTCCTGCCAATCGCAATTAATCAGGGAATCGCCTGTAAGTTCAACGGATATCAACGAGAAAATGGAGAAATATTGTCGTCTATTTCGATATCGTCGGCGATCATAACAAGCACGCATATAATATCCTCTTATCCTTGCTCCCGCATACATGGGCAGCCCCCAGTAAACCTCCCAGAGATTACTGTGTTGGAAGTAGCATACTATGGATCATCCGTGTGCTTATGCGCAGGCTGCTTCGCCTGTATTAACATGTCCGTGTTAACCAGTTTGCTTTCCTGCTTCTCGCTCAATTTTCTCATCTTCTTCCTCTTGTATCTAGACAGCGAATACAGTCTCATCCAATCCTCACTTCCCGATCACTTCGTACCCTAGAGTCAACTCTGTTCAACATACTGCAGCGAAAACATAGGAATAACATGATCCGACATCGCCGCCGAATGTGGCGATTAGAGCTTCTCCAATTAGCAATCATGCCTGCCACGATCTCCGAGGCCAAAAGCTAGCGTTCAGCGCGTCACAAGCCCTAGCCAAACGGGGCAGCTGGAAATCGCTAGAATGTAGAGCGTGTTTTTGTCCGCTGGCCTCGGAAATAGGATGGCGTATCGTGCGTTTTTGACTAAGGACTGGCGGGTGCGCGTGCGAGTAGGATGGAATCATTGAGAACAACGCCTGAAATCGAGGGCCATCACTACGACTCCGTTGTCGACAGCCTCAAGTTGCCCGAGGACTTCAAATTCGGTTAAGACGTTCACCCTAGTCGACCCTTCGACAACAGTTCCCTCTTATTGTATAGCATACGCATGTCTTCCACCAGATTCCAAGCAATGTCTAGAGTTTTTTTAGTACGCTAGATCAGGAGGTTAAGAGTTATAAGGCAAGTATTAGAGACGAAATCTCGGCAGGCTCGGCTGAAGATTCTCAACAAGGGGAATTTGCTTTATTCGAAGTGGACTGTCGTATAACCTGTAGATAGGGTCTCCACGATGCGATAGTTTAGATCTACCTTCACCGGGTGAAGATCCCTTGATCGAGGATTAATTGGTGTGTCAATGGACACAGTGGCCTTGTTTGTGGTAGTAGGATCAGTTAGGTAAAATATTTTGCTATTGTCTTTTTCTTAAGGGGGATAACTTGGAAAGAGAAACGGATATGCGATTGTTCTAGGAACAGACGGGAATGTGGAGGAAAAGAACAGGGGATAAAAATAAAGAGCAAGGGAGATAAAACCGTCTTTTGAGGCAGAAGTTAGTGTTCGCAAAGCGAAAACACAGCGCTTTGGAAGTGCTCCTCGATATCGTTCATGCTAATTGACGTATTGTTAGGCAGGCCACTAGCAGCGCCCCATCGAAACAACGCACTTGGAATCAGGGGCATTGACACATGGAAATGGGATGTGGATTAACTTACTTCGCTTTCCTTTCCTCCATAAGCTCCGCCCTCTCTTCCTTTGCAACAATAAGCGAATAAGGAAACTCCACCTCCTCCACAATCTGATCAAAAATCTCCCTCGGCAGACTCGCAAATTTTGGAACCTCTCTCACCATCTCCGCCCACCAATGTCTCTGCTGCGGCGGCACACTCGCCGTCGACAGGACCGGCTGCCTCGGATCGATCAAGAAAAACGCTAGAATCCGCCTCCAGCCGGGCTGTGTCTTATCCTGCAATTCGAACTTACCCACGCGGTGCTGCAGCATGTTAGGGAATGCGAGGATCCGGTTATCGCGTGTCTGTACCGAACCAAGGTCCTGGAGCAGCGCGTCGTACTCGCCAATGCCGAAGATGTGTACGGGACCATGCTCGTCGTTCTGTTCGTAAAAGGGGATTTCGCGGGTGTTTGCGCGGAAGGCGAGGGTGGACGGCGTGATGTTGTGCGAGGAGAAGTAGTAGATAGCGGTCGCGACGATGCGCTCGTTGATCTGACCTTCGACGTGCCAGGATCCGCCTTCGTAGGTTTCTTTGCCGTCGGGGGAGAGATGGATTGCGGCGAGCTTGGCGATGACTTGGAAGGCTGAACGCGAGCTGAGGTCGGTGTAGACGTGGGGTTGCACCGGTGGGACGAAGGGCGCGGCCTCCGGCCGGAGAGGTACCCGTTCCCGATGCCAGTTCTCATAATCGTCTAGGTTTCCACCGTCAATGTTGAAAGGACATTCGCCAAGGTGGTTGTACCAATCGTAAGGCCTGATATCCTCGCAACGCAGAGAATTGATGTTCCGGGGCGTACTCGGATATATTCCATAACCGGGCTGGTGGCGGCCGTGTTCCTCTTCAGTCACGCCGAGTACATGATCCCAGAGGGGAACGCAGCGCGCTAGAATAGTCTCGATGACGCTGTAGAGTGGCGCATGGGTGGCGGGGTGGAGATTATTGATGTAGGACGTGAATCTCGTCTGGATATTCCCGTCATCGTCGCGGGATAAGTGGACCTCCGAAGGTAGCCATTGGAACTTTTCGGATACGGGGTGAGCAAGACCAGGTTCGCGATTGTGCCGCATTACAGTCGTGAGAGGTTCAGAGGCCGCAGGAACGTATTTATTATCCGCGACGACCCCGGTACCAGCCAGTTTAATACACGTCTGCATATCGGGCTCAGGCGCGGGTAACACCCTCGTGCGGCCGATAATCAAGGGAAACAAGCTTGGGTGAACGAGATCCTGGACTTTTTCGTCGGAGCCGGGATGCCAGTCTTTGAGACGCGAGGGCACCGATTCGAGGGAGATGACGTTCTCTAGTAGGGCGGCTTTGATGTCGGCAGGCACCGCGTTGTCAGTTTTGTAGACGGCAATGTATGAGGGTGAGATACGGAAGGGGAGGTCCTGAGGGAGGTTTGCTTCGTATTTCAGTTCGTCGATCACCTGCATGTATGACCATTTAGATCAGTTCTCTATGTACCAGTAGTCATCATCAATTTGGGGATGGGATGGCTCTGCATTCTATCAGCTTACGCGTTTGACCATCGAATTGGAAATGTCCTCCCCTGACTCAAGAAACTCCCTCCTCCAGCGCTCCGTGACGTTCGGGTTCTTGATTTTCTCCGTCCAGTTCTGCCTGTCGGTGATGCTGTCAATCATGCGCATCATCGTGAGATCTCGAAGCGGCCGCATTCTGGCGAAAAGCGACATTCTGTTAGCGCTACACTCTTCTAACCCCTTTCAGTTACAAAAGGGTCCAGTTACCTCGAAGCGCAGTCCTCCAAGACTGAAGGGTAGGCCTCAGGGCAAGGCTGGTCGTCCGGCTTGAAGATATCTCCATCTGCTGGATGATGGCCAGGTGCCATGGTGGCTTTGGAGCAGTTTTTTCAGAATCTAGAGGTCTGATTGTGGATGTTGTAGGCTGGAGCAAGGGAGACGTGAAGTTGAGATTTTGTTGATTTGAGGCGAACTTAAAGCTTGGCGAAATTAACTATGGTACGTAGTCTATATAAATTTGGGGACTGGAAATGACGTCGACTATTCCCACCTGCAGTTTCCCGACACATCAGATTCTAGTTTAATAGATGTAGATGCCTGAACTCCGCGCACGCCTTAGGGCCATCTCTCTATTATTTTACAGATGTCAACAGATATGCTCCCAGGTCTATTAGATGGCCGGTTATCTGCTTCTCCCGCTTGGAGGATTAAATATCTTACAGCCGTCCGCCAGTTCCCTTTACCAGCTTGACTTAGCTTACATAAGAGGTGGTCCTTGCGCTGCTAACGGTAATCGGATGAGGCTCAAAACAGGTTGGTGTGTTGACACTCCCGTTCTTCGAACATTCACTTCACCCACATCTTCACATCTTGTCACAACACCCGCCATTCCTCTCACACACCCATCACTCTCATCATAGCACTCACCACGACACTCATCACAAAACTCAATCCTTCCAATCACTCTTCAAACTTCCTTGTCTCTTCTTCACAAGACTCCGCTCTCCGCTCTTCACCGAAATCATCTGTTCGCATAATAGCTGCCAACGCAGCGACTGTGTTAACGATAAGAGTCTCAGTTCACACAGGTTTGCAACCTCTTCTTTCACCCATCACTCTCATCACACCCAACACTCTCGTCACAACACTCAGTTATCACTCCACTCATCACAACACACATCACTCCGCTCACCACAACCCTCAATTCTTCTCTTTTCTAGTCTTCTCTATAGGATTCCTTGCTCCGCTCTTCACCTGAGCCTGAATCTATTCACTACCGCCAACACAGTGACTGACGTACACAAGACTCAGCTCGCCCAGGTTTGCAATCTCTTCCTTCATCCGTCACTCTCGCACAACATTCACCACTCCTGCCACAACCTTAATTCTTCTACTCACTCATCAATCTCTCGTTTCTAGCCATCTACACT
This sequence comes from Sabuloglossum arenarium, assembly GCA_022345705.2. Taxonomy (NCBI): domain Eukaryota; kingdom Fungi; phylum Ascomycota; class Geoglossomycetes; order Geoglossales; family Geoglossaceae; genus Sabuloglossum; species Sabuloglossum arenarium. The sequence goes on along the minus strand of JAJDMY020000641.1, from coordinate 10,799 downwards.
ATATTTGTCGCTTTGCTCTTCACTTGAGCCAGAGCCCATTCACAGCGGTCAGCACAGCGATTGTGACCTCTACAAGAGCATCAGTCCGCTGAGGTTCAGAACACCCCGTCGCATCCAGCAGAAGTATCAACGTCGTCAAGCTTGAACGTTCTGTGTCAACCCCAGTCTCTAAACAACCGCCTGAAGACGAATCATCTCGTTTCCTCGTGATCAAACATCATGGTGAGTCTTCACAGTCATAACGCAAGCTCTAAAGTCCGACCACTAACCATCACGACAATCCAGCCTGGATTCTCGACTATCCCGACAGAAATTCGTGTAATGATCTACAAGGAGCTCTTCACGTTTTCAACTGAGATAACTCCGCTGATGAATCTCCATCGGCCCGCCGATCTCCCCAAGATCAAACAACCTGACCTTGCACTCCTCCTCACATGCAAGAAGATCCACAGCGAGGCCGCCCCGATCTTCTTCGGATCTAACAGTTTCCGATTCACCGAGCAACAAGACCGATACGATAACAACTCTGGTGTGACAATCCACGGCATCCTAGAGACAATCGGATCCCGAAACCTCGCTGACATCCGCACCCTATCTCTTGATTTCAATTACATCACCGACAAGCCATGGAGCGGATGGTCTATGGAAACATTCCTGGACGAACTGCAAGAGGAGGAGAAAGAAGAGGACGAAGCAGACGGCACACTCCACCGATCCATGTACACCAAGCTCTTCTTCCAAATGGCACAATACGCCGAGTGGATAACTAAGTCCCTCTGCCTTGTCGCCTTGCACTGCAAACATCTCAAGCACCTAACCATCCTCCTCCCCGCCGTCGAAGACCGCACACGGCCCTACAAGAACATCAACATCCCCATACGGCCCCTCGGCTACTACAGCCGAGACTTCTTTGCAGGCTTCTTCGGGATCCGAACGGTGCTCTGCATCATCGAAGGCGTGCAGAAACTCACCATCGGCAACACATTTGACCACGAATTGGTGGAGAATATCGGGAAAAATATGGGTGTGAAGGAATTGGTGATTTCCTGGGAGCCGATGAAAGTCGTGGGACCGATCGATCTTGCTGAGCGAGTGAAATGGATGAAAGACATCTGCAAGAGCAAATGGGCGATGCACTCGAATCCATTCTCGGATCCGCCAATCCGGTGGATGACCTATTCATTCACGAATCCGGAGCTAAATATTTGTAGGTTCCCTTGCATTCACGACACCAAGTTATATCTCCTCAGAGAATGAGGGCGCATTTTGCTGATATTGTGCGCTGGCGGCTGGAAAGACGAAGGAGAGACTGCGAATGACTGTTTGGCAAGGAACCTTATGCGGATTTGGGGATAGGAGAGGTGAGGTTTGGGATTGTGGAGTGCGGAATTAAATTGATCATCATAAATTGGGGAAGCTTGAAGACGGTGGCTGGGAGGGGAGAGATGGATGTGGTTTTTCGAGCTGCGGGGTGTTGCGTTGCTTTTTTTTATCTCAATCGATGCAAACGTGCGACGAACAAATGGGGGACGAGGCAGCACAAACTTGTACGCATGCATTCCTCCTTCCCCCATCAACCACAGAATTTTCCTTCTCTTTTTTTTTATCTTACACCAGTACCAGTCTAGTCCTGTTACCCGTGTGATCTCGTTTCGCTTTCAACCTTCTATTTCTTCTCCTTGATTGCTGAGGGGAGAGAGGAGAGAGGGGATTTGCACGTGCAGGAACCGAGGGGTTGTGGTACAAATTGCAAACATACATGTCATTCCCATTGTCCTTGATCACCGGTCGCAGACATGTCTCCCTTCACGTCAGTTGGCATAATTCTGTTTCCTTGATCTTGCTTTGCATTCAGGTTCAACATGCATGGTGGTTTTGTTGTTGCTCCATGACGCCTATGAGAGAGAGGCACGAGCTTTTCCAGTAAGTTAGTTACAATAAAATTCGGTTCTTTCAATGGTGGTGGGATGCAACCCATCCTCCCGCGACCATCCGCAAACTCGGAGGACAACCTTGGCCGGCAGATGGGTGGTGAGAGCATGTTTTCTATTTTTTGCAGATTAAATAGGAAGGAATGTCGGATTAAAGATAGAATAAAAGAAATGGGAATTTCTGACAGGATAGTGATGATAAAACCTCACATGATTTTAGGTTATTATAAGTCTAAGGAACGAAAGGCCTGGCCTGTTCTATCTCTCTATCTCCACCGTCGCAGCGGGCGAGCAGCAGGGGAAAAAAACTCTTCAACCCACCCATCTAAAGATACCTCTCTAAATACTTTGCCGTTTCCTTCACACACACATCAAACTTCTTCCACTCAATCCCCATCGCCCTCTCAATCTTCCCCGCATCCAACCTGATCTCCGCATCCCCCCACCCCCAATCCTTCACATACCCTTCCCCGGGATTTCCCAGCGGAATATTCTTCGCTCTCTCCGGATACGTCTCCCTCAAAATATCCGCGATAGCTTGCGGAGGCCCGAGCCCAGCAGCGAGGATATAGCGCTCCCCGTCAGATTGGGAGGGGTGTTCGACGGCCCAGATGTGTGCGGCTGCGACGTCGCGAACGTCGACGTAGGCGCCGGTTCCGATTTTGCCTGGGAGCGGGGTGGAGGGGGAGGGGGAGGTGAGGATGGTGTAGATGGGTTTGATGGTTTCGTTGAAATTCGAAGGGTCGGGGTGGATGATAAGTGACGGACCATACACAACCGTCGGATTCATACTTGCAATCCCCCACTTGGGTTTTTTCTCCTCCCGAAACTTCCAGATTTCTTTCTCCGCTGCCGTCTTGGATGCTGCGTACACGACATTCGCAGGGACATCGCCGCCCGCGGCCTCTGCGACTTGTGCTTCGGCGTAGTTGTTCCAATCGGCTTCGGTGTAGGTGTAGGGTGGGTCTTTAGGGGAGACGACGGCGGCGACGGAGGAGGTTACGACGAAGGCGGCGAGGGAGGGCCCGGCGTGGGTGAGGGCGGAACGCAGGATGGAGGTTGTGCCAGCGATAGCGGGGAGGAGAACTTTGGAGGCGGTTGTGAGGGAAAAGTCGATGGGGGAGGCGGTGTGGATGATTCCGTGGACACCTTTACCATACAAACACGCATTAGCCAATCCAAGCCACGACCCACAAATCTTCCAACTCACCTTTAACAGCTTCATCAAAAGCCCCCTCCTTCCCCATATCCGTCACCTCCACAATCCTCACCCTCCCCTCCGCCACAAAGTCCTTATACGCACCCTCCAACAATGACTTCGCCCTCCCCTCCGACCGACATGTTCCGATTATCAAGTACCCTTTTTGGAGAGCCAGCAGCCCGATCGCCGACGCGATGAACCCGTTGATTCCCGTTATGAGGATAGTTTTTGCCGGTTGGGTGGTGTGGGTTTGGTTGACGCCGCTCATGGTGATGGTGGTGATGGAAGAGGAGTGAGGAGGAGAGGAGACGTGCGGGGTTAGATGTTCGGCTCCACAGGTCCGACGGATCGGTTGCGGAATTGCTCGATAACGATAAGATTGACAAGGGAGGAGATCTTTCTAGTCTCCGATGCAGAATAACTTGACTTTATATTTCACATTGATTCCCCAAGAGAATCCCATGAGATTGAATCATTTTCGCATGTGCGCCATAATAACTATTCAAGCACATTATCGGATCTCCACCGTTTTCGGGTTTAGTAATCACGACACATGATCTCCAATGGCGGCTCCAGAAACAGTCTGCACTACGTATCCTGATCTCAGACTGGTCCAGATTAGCCCGATGTGCGGATCGTCCAGATCAAATCCTTCAATACCTTATCCCGAGAATGTCAGCTTTTGTATTTAGTTCCCTATTCTGTTGCTTTGGTAAAACCTGGCGAGGCTGAGGCTGAGGAACAGCATCACCAGACCACCACAGCCACAAACTCGTTGCTTTTGCCTGCACCACCAATACCCAGCGATTCCAGACCGACTACCCCGCGCTGTTCTCACCAGTTTCTTCACCTTCACCTTCCCTTCAGCAGTGCCAGTGCGAATACGGTATCGCACGCTTCCTATCCACTAAGATGATCCTCGACTCCTCCACTTTTCTCATCCTTGCTATCCTCTTCTCATCGACTTCCCCCACCGTCGCCCTTGTCTGCGACGACATCCAACCAACATCTACTCCGGCCCGATCCGTCGCACAGACTACGCTAACCCAACCCCCACCAACCGCATTCCCCGCGCTTTCCAAAGCAGAATTAGAGCTTAAGCTGAAGGGAAGAGATGTGTACTATAACTACTGTTCGCAATGGACAATCTCGAATGGTAAGGCGCTGATAGAAACACACGCTCATATACTACGGAGGGGCTTACAGTATGGGAAGTTGAAACGGTCTGGTGCAATTCGGGACAGACTTGTCTGTTCAATATCGTGAGTGGCACTGGGTGTTGTGTGTGTGCGATCACGACGGATCCGATTTATGATCAGATGTGGCGCACGACGTGTCATGACTATCCCAATACGGGAGGGAATGCTAAATCATTGCCACATGATCTCTGGTGGTCTGTAACAACATTTTTTGCCCGAAGATGTGCTTTTAGTTTCTTAATTTTTGCGCCAGCTAACGGGTTCATTGAAGCAATTCCTTGCAGCCTTCGTGTGGGACTTGGTCGTTCATTTCGAGAGGCTATACGTGGTACAACTATGGCTGCTATGGTGACCACTCGCAATACTCGGCCACCTTAATCGCCGGGGTAACGTTTCCGAATATTCCGTATGCGGCTCCGCTCTTGACTCCGCTAACAGCGATCGATTCGACAACAACAACATCAGTTGCAATACCGACAATAACCACAACTTTCAGTGTCGTAACATCTCAAGCTCCCCACACAACCTCAACCTCAGCTGCCCCCAGCTCAAAGGGAATTAATGGCGCAACCATCGCCGGAATCACCGTCGGAGCTGTCGGAGGCATAGGGCTTCTTTTGATCGGCATCGCTGCGATAATCTATCTAAACCGCCACCGGCAACCCGACCAATCACCAAGCGGAGTTCCCATCGATGCGCAGAGTGCGAGTACGCCCAACAGAGCTTACTCCCCGCAATCTGGGGCCTACCAGTTCTCGTCAACAGGAACTGGCTCACCGATCTACTCCCCGCCACCAGGATCGAGGCCTTGGGTGTTTACGCCGGCTATGGCGCAAGCGGAGTTACCGGTGCAGGGTAATTTGTAGGAGATAGTTTGATTGGTGGTTGTGGGCATAGCCAGTGTTTCTAACAGTCGAGTCGGTCCAATAATCTCAGGGTCTAGTCCGTGTTTTCTGTGTTGTTCCTGGAATGCTTCAGATCAAATGGCTGCATGCATTTGCGCCTCTGGTTCGTTTGTTACCTTTTTTTTTTTTGGATACTTTTCACAAAGGATAGCCTCTTATCAGTTCATATGGCTGGATAACTCTTTGTAGTCCTTATAATTACGTTTGAAATTTCTTCTGAGTTCTTTGTGATATTATTGTTCTTTAGCATACCAGTTCGCAGGGCTGTACAGCTCCAAAGTGGTTCAGATTATATGCGGCCCCAATCCACTAAGAGATGACAGCATGACGCTCTAACCGTTCGTAGGGTCTTGTATGGATCTGAACATCCAAGAGGTCCTTCAGTCTGGTAGGGCTCCTGTTCGATACAGGGCATGCTCGACCATTTTGGTGTATTTGGTGGTTCAATCCATAAGTTTTCCCGGACAGTTGGAAACACTGGGCGTAATGTGGAGTTGGTTATCCTTTCTAGTACTAATGGGGCCCGCTTCGTGTGTCTTAGGCTCAATATTTATCATCAGGATGTCTCCGGACCTCGTGATCCTACGCTGTGCTCCGGAGTGGGGCGCTCCGCTATCCCCGACTCAGTTTTGAGCCAGGAGGCTAACTAGACTAGATATCCCATCCCCACTGGCCAATGTCCATCGGAGAATCCTACTCGCCGCGCAGGGATGAAAACCTCGGCTCCCTTCGGTACATGGCCTTTGTCTCGGCTGCAGGATCGGTTCCGTTGATGACAGGATCAGAAGTGGCGGTGAGTGTAGGACGTAAGAACGAAAGGTAAAAAGATCTTGATTGACTATGTAGAAGAGTATGAGGCGAGAGCTATCTGACATGAAGGCAGGCATTAACAGCGCTAGTTGCTGCGTTAGAAGTGAACACAAAACCAACAACGCAAGGGCCATTAACACTGGCTTCCACAGTGAGCAGACGGGGCAGATGGGTAGGATAAAATACTTGTCAATCCCATCCTAACTATCTAATAGATACCTATTCTCAATATCTTCGGTGATTGCTTATCGTTCGTATCCCGAAATTGGAGATGTCGGATGCTTAAACCGGATGCATGACTCTCAGATTTTTAGTTCATTAAACGCCAGAGTGCCGTATGCGAACCATATTCAGAATCTTCATTGCTCAAGGGGCTAGGAGTGAGTCCGATATCGATGCCTCTCTCGGCGTGCTGGATCTAAGCCTTGGAAACCGCACCTGGACACGGAAATCCGTCTCGAGCATCAGAACAGCTTCTGGACAACGCTCGACCATTCTCCACTCGACCATATTCCGCAGGACTTCCTCACCCGCTGCGAAGCACCCAACTTTCTGCGCCTCCTCATCGAAGGACTCTCGCAGCCGGCAGTCTGAGAACTCTGCGATGAATTTGGTGAAGAATTCCTGCGCAACCATCTACTGGACTTCCTCCCTGATGACCGCCCGAATGTGCTATCAGATAACAGTTTCTTCGCCAAGTGGTCGCGGCCTGCGCTCCAGGAACAGGCGCAGCGGGTGCTGGAGCAGGATCAGCACTGGGCCGCCGTATGACACGGATTTGTTTGGATATCGTACAAAGAATGGCCTGGATCACAGAGGGTATGAAGGGCTACCAGAGATTTATCGCCCGTACAAACTACTGGACCCTAGTCCAGATTTCTTGAGTGAGGCGTCGTTGCGGAATGCAGCGTATTAGTGCGTGTCTTGCGGCTTCAAGGAGGCCGGGAATAGGTTCCTAGGTATGATAACGGATACCTAGCTATTGTCATCACTTCCCTGTAGGAAGGAGCTTTAACCCAAACAAATGACTGATATTTTCGGGTTATCGTTTAGGAGTTATTATATTCGATGCGCCTCGCAAGACTCGTATCACCGAGCGCACCTACAAAATGACATTCTGGGCTGTGCACCCCCCTACAATCAACACAAAAGAAACATCTGTTCACATCGTCTTGCGAACGCTTCATCCATGTCCTGGAGAATGAAAGGACCAACTCCCAAGACCTGCCTTCTCAAGGCGACACGATCACCAGAACTAGAGACAACAACAAAAATACAGAACGCTTTGTCCGATCTAAGATTTATCCTCGATGATGCCAAGAAGGTCCGCTTCACACTCGAGAACTGGAGAGACTTCTGTTGGAAGTTCGTTGCGGCGCCGTCTTAAGATGGTCCGTGTATTGTGTTGTTTGTTTTCCTTCCTCGCCAGTGTACATAGCTTCAATCAACAACATCAACTCCGTTCCACGACTTCTTTAGGAGGTGGAGGAGGGGACTCTCGCATCAGAGAAGGTCCATCGCCTACATACTCAATGCGATGCGCCGATGGCAAACCATAGGAGCGGGTGTCGGCGGTGAAGGCGGGTCGCGGGCAGTGGGCACTCTGACCCAGGGCAGTATCTGTTCTATCCAACCACAACTGCACGAATTCAAAACCCTTGCCCAGAACGTGGAGGAGCTCCGAACACGAACTGAGACAGCCTTTCAAGCCGTCATGTCTAACATCATGCCCCGCTAACTACCCTGCCCCGCCGCACTCAAAACTTCAACATAGAGGGTCGTATCAACTTAGAGGTTAGTGACATATTGGATTGAAGATTAGCATAAAAGCGAAAGAGAAAGCTACACCACCAAGTGATGTGGAGTCAGAAGGAGATGCCTTGATGCTCGGGAAGTCGGAGCGTTTAAAAGCCTTCCGGCGATCGAGCACCACCTTTGTGGGCACCGGAGCCTGAGTTTGTAGCATGGTAATGCCAATAATATGCACTTCGCGGCTGGAAGGATTGAAGCAGGTGGATCATGGTGAAGTGGCCGAGCGGGCAGTTGCAGTGGTTCCATTTATATTTAGTTGAATTGATCGTTTTCTATGCTGATGCGGAATGCTGAACGCCGCCAGTGGCTAATAGTGAGCTCGGCTCAGAAACCCCCACCGGTGGCACTATCATCACCACAGAAATACCGGGACCCCATGGTAAATGAAAGCTGCGTTCCACTAAAATTCTTGGAGGGTCCATGACCCGCTACTTAAAGCAAGCGATTTGCAAGCCAACCGATTTTTAGCAGCACCCTACATCGAACATTTTAAAATCTGCAGTCACCCTTTGATTTCACAGGAAAATTTCCATGGCCATATTCAATCACCATCCCAACCACTCAGTCTTTTAGGACAACAACTCTGCCAACGTTTCGTTCAATTTTTTCTAGAGCTCTTTAGATTCTTGAGAAGATTAAGGATTAAAAAATATATAGAAATGGGTGAGATTAGTGGAACATGATGTCCTGCTCTGCGCTCTGCCTTTTTTTTTTTTTTTCTTTTTCCAAAAGATGTGGTTTCGTAAAGACAGACTGCGTGACCATGTGTATTTTCCATCATTCTCATAACCATAATCATCACAACCGCCGCTCGCCCACCCCCTCTTCTTCCTCCCTCTATTCACTGCTAACCCACCAACTACCACCCATGAGTCGGCGCCGGAGTCCAACAACTCGTCGTGGTACTCGTCTCCGTCTCATAACAAGTCGTCAGGCTCGCCGAGACATGTGTAGAGTAGGAAGTCGAATAGATAGTCTCGACACAAGTCTCGGTGGAGGTTTTCCAGATCGTCTCAACATCCGAGACGGTTACGGTGATGCATTCGGTCGTGCAGGTGGGGTAGGCCCAGACCTCGCCGCCGTCGGGGTTGGGGAGGGCAGAGGTGGTTGCGCTGGGGCGGGAGAGGGGGGTTAGTGATGGGTATGAAGAGAGCGACTGATGGGGGGAGGGAGTGAGGGAGAGGAGTTACCTGAAGAGGAGTGCGGCGAGGCTGAGCAGGGCGGTAGGTTTGAACAACATCTTGCTATAGTATTGTAGGCACAACGATAGATAAATAACCGTAGTATAGACGAGCGAACGACCGGGAAATATCTCTTCCAAACGACAGACTTTTCTTCAAAGGGTTGCTGGGCGTGGATGTGCGTGTAGCTTTCTGGTGAGATACTTAAAAAATGAAAAAGCCTGGCGGAAACGGGGGTTTATGTATTCGTCCACACACCAGCAACAACAGACCACCCGACTTCATTCCCCATGGCTGGACTCGGACAGAGAGGAGAAAGAAGCATGCTCGTCAATCCAGCCATCCGCAAAACCCGATGGTCAACCCAAAAAGTCAACCAACGACCCACGCAGCCTTCTCATCCGGCAACCAACAAACCCCGAAATGTCTCAAACTCCAGTCCTGAAGTCAAGCCCACTGACGATCCCCGCACATACATACATCAACGCATACATCATTCTCAGTATCCTCCCCTGCGCGTGCCAATCGCCAAGAAACAACACATACGCCTCCACATCTCGCACACACGCATACATGTGTCTCAATCACCCTTCCAGTCCCGAGGGATTCAGCTGGGCTCCGAGAGCCATGCGGGGTTCGAGGCTAACTAACTCGGTGTCTCGTCGGTTCACCAATCAGACTCAGGTGTCTCATGCGGGCGCGTCCAACAAGTCCCTGGAATAGCAACTCCTAGAATAACTAACGTGGACATGTACATGCACACATGTCGAAGACTGACGTATCCGGAAATCTGCCACGTGAGGTGTGAGGCTGAACGTTCGTTGCGTGGTTTATTGATCTCCGGTGTTTTTTTTTCTCTTTCATTTTCGGAGGTGTTGGGCCCACCACGAAGCGGGGTTTCCCCACTGGGATTGGCAACTTGCGCGACAAGGAATAAACGGATGATAAAAATAACAAGATCAAAACTAAAAATCAGGATGTTAATTCAATTCGGAAGCTCTAAAGCCTGTTTGTGATCCCCATCTCAACTAATGCAGCCTGTTGTGAAACCATCCAACCAAGAGAAATCTTAACCGGGAAGAAGGGAGGGCCAGCCTCTTTGATTTCTCTCAGCGGAAGACAGGACAAGTCGCTCAAACCTGATGGAGGGAAACCTGCTTGCCGTCTTTCCTTCCTCCCATCTGCAAAGCCTAGCGAGTTTTTTTGAGAGTGAGTGGGGAGCCGATGCATATCCCAGCCCCCAGCGACATGGTGCAGCGACGCTCCTCTACCACATAATCATGCAGGAAGCGCGGTATTCTACGCCGTATCCGTGTAACGAACAACACGCAAGCAGTGAATCTGCGGAGAACCGAAAAGAGAGAAGAAGAAATCCGGGGAAGAGAAAGCTAATCGCCGTGATTGGTCTACGGATGTTGTCTGTGCTACTTGGTGAGACACCAAAAGTCAAGTCGGAATAACAGCCGGCCAGCCAACCCAACCAACCGGGACAAGCCAACACGCAGTGAATAACAACAAAAACCTGCCCGGAAGATAAAATCTCTTGCAGCTCCGAAGGTTTTGACCCAACGCTTTTTTTCCCCTTTTCATCTAATTTCCTAAAATAAAAAATTTCTTGCACACACATCCTACTGCTATGTACATACATACATATATCAGAAGTCACGGGGTACTGAAACAAACTACAGTCCCAGGTCATATGTGTCCGACCGGTAAGCGAGTTTTCGAGATAAACAACGCGGTCGCGTTGGATTCCTCAA
>JAJDMY020000640.1:0-20173 GCA_022345705.2 Sabuloglossum arenarium | reverse complement strand
TATCTCGCAACCCAAGTCCTTAGACGCAGGATCCTTTAAGCCCCAGGTCGGACCTAGGCTTAACGAATCGTTACAACTCACTAGATAGTCAAGCTAACTGATTCTCTTTAATATGCTAACTTTTGAATAAATATTACTACCTAAGTTTTAGAGCTGTAGGCTTGCAAAGTTGGTCAGTTTTACTTAATTTTTGAGATTTTTCACTGAAAATAGGCGAAAATCTATTGAATATCTGCTTGAGGAACCTGTAATTATAAAGTACTTTAGGTAGCAATATATACTCAAATTTTGGTGGCTAAGAGAAAATTAGCTAAATTAGTTACCTTAAAACTCTTGTACCTGTAGTAGTATATTCTGGTGTTTTGTGGCTGGCTAATCCTAAAAGTTGCGTTTTCACTGCAAAATCGCTCGCGAACACTTTTGTCGGTGTACTGTAGCTGTACAGAAGTTGGAAGATAAGATTCACCTACAGAGGTAAAATGCTGAAGACCCTAAAGGTCTATAAGAAATTAGCTCTAATGAGGATGAAGAATTTACCTAGGTGGGAACCACTGACTAAACAAGTAGTAAGTGTACCCATAAGGATACTGATAGTATAGAGGAAAGTCTGAATCTAGTACACTATCAGATTGATACAAGGAGTTAATTGTGAATCAAAGGACTTATCAAGTATGACATCTAAGGCTTAAGGCAGTACTGTGAGTTTATTTAGCATTGGGAGGTAGTGCATCAGCTACACTCTGAGGAGTACCTAATGGACTATATAAAGATCTTCTATACTAGACTTTTACTGGAAGGTAAAACTTTAAATACATGGATATGCTATAAAAAGGATGTCACTAAGGAAGTTATATAGGAAAAGTTTAAGTAGATATTGCAGAACCTTCTCTAGGACCTAGTGATAAGGACACTTATACAGGGTCTATAGTATAACCATATTATTTAGTAGATCGGTTAGACAGTCAAATAATTTGTTAACTATTTAGATAAGATTGAGACTAAATTGCTCCCATACTCAGATAAGTATCAAAGGTAACATTTACTAGCAAAGCTACTGTAATGAGATGCTGGTGTAACTCTATAGGTGTCTTACTGGACTACAAGTAGTATGCTTACTTAGGCAACTCAGGGATACTATTATGCTAGGATTAAGCGGTTGGAGTATGTAATTAGCTACTGTTACGACTAGCTCACAGGCTCGACCACAGAGCCTCAGTACGAGCTGCACCAGTATGGCTCGGATCAGTCCAAACGGGTGCAAGCAAAGCCCAAGCACAAGCTGCAAGCACGAACCGCATCCGCGAGCCTTATGAGCTCATTACCTAGCTCACAAACTTCATCCGAGCATGCAGACTTCCACACGGGCCTCGTCGCGAGCTGCTACTGCTCGTGGTATAGCCAGCAGGCCCAATCTCGCCTAATGGGCCTCGAGGCGCACGAACCAGAGGCCTGATAGATTCTTCTCCTTATGTATATAAACACGAAGTCTCCTTCTGAACCTCTTCTTTTCTTTAGCTTTGAATCGTCGAATAGAAGTGGTCTAACATTGCTTTCCAAGCACCTAGAATCCACATTCGTGACAGCTACTATGTAATCGCTAGAATATCGCTGATAGCTAGACAAGGCTTTTATAGATGAAGAATGATAGTAGACTCAATTTCTAATGATTTTAACTAGAGACTAGTCGCTGCTTTCTTGTTAATGGCAGCGATTAGACTATATACTTGGGCAAGGTTATACCAAGACTTCTGCTAGCCAATGGGACACTAGTCTGCTACTAGTCGACATAGGTAAAGGAGACATCTATGACAGTCTCTCTCCTAGTAGCCAAAAATGATATTTTATAAAAGGCAAATAAAGCTTTTAGCAAGCGTAAAAGGGCAAAAAAAATATATGTTTCTAAAGAAAAACCTTTTAGTATTCAAGAAGCAATAGATATTTTAACGTAAAGAAAAGTAGATAGTCAAGTACTGACAGAAAAGCATTATGGAGGTATTGAAAACAAAGCAGGTTCATCAATTACTTAATATTGTAGAAAGTATAGAAAAATAGAATATAATATATAAACATGTCAAATTAATTCAGAAATGGCAAATGTATCTAATAATTTGTAAATGTAATTAATTTAATATAATATACCTTTTCAATTACAGTTGGAAGTGGCAATAGTTATGAAAATTTATAAAGAGGTAATATTTATAAAGAGGTGATAAGTAATGTTATATGATGTAGATCATCAAATTTTAACATGTTCTTCAAGAGAAATAGTATTTTTACAAGCTAAGACTATCAAAATTGCTGCAGGCCAAAAATAGAAATACTACAGCCATGATCCCTTAATATTGTGAATAGACTGCTCCCGGTTCCAAGTTGGTCCGGGTTAGCCAATCGAGAACCAACCCACGGCTTGGGTTGGTCCGGGTTGAGGCTAAAAACCCAGACTAAACTTGATTAGGAATTTCCTAACCAGATTGGGGTTTTAGCGATCATTTTCGCGATTTTTTATAACGTCGCTTATCGCCTGTTACGGTTGCATACCACGGCCGGTGTCAAGGCCTCAGGGACCGAGAATGTGCCGCTAGCCCGCAGCCTTTAGACTAGGAGCCGCGCAGCCAAGAGGGCCGTGCGGCCGAAGCTTTTAGAGAGGGGAGGACCGGAGCTTCGGTCCTTATCGGTCAAAACCCATTTTCTTCGGGACTTCCTGCTACCAGCACGGGTACGCAGCCCTGAGTGGGTAGCAATGTACCTATGGTACTTATTGCAGAGTGACGAGACCGAACAGCCTAGCACCTACCCAACGTTGTTACCTACAGCCGGCCACGCAGAGAGCTAGCTGGCACGCTAAGCCGGTCGCCGTTACATAGACCACTTCTTAAACTGCTTTGACTGATCTTCTGGGGGGCACATCATTCTGGAGCCTTAAGATACCGCAAACTTGGCTTGTATGCATTGCTGCATACAGCCCAGTTGCAAAAAGTACTTTCTGATGATGAAGCCTAGAAGGATATACATGACAGCGGCGGTAGGCCGCTGAGGCGCCGGCGACGCTCCATTGGCCTTAGTTGGATCTTGGCATGAGCCGGCCCCATATGTAGTCCCATCACTGCCATCGCTAGGAAGCGGCTCTCCTGCATTCTAGAGTTCTTATCGGGATCCCCGCATCTCCATATCTGCATTCGACCCCGCACACTACCGGCATCCTGCAAGGACGTCGGCGGTACGCCTCTGTAGGTCGTACACCTCTTACATGTCCTGCTAAGTGGAAGTGACCATCTTTATCTTGCAATGGCTCAATACAATGGAAGTGCAGGAACTATTTTCGTGTAAGCTAAACTCTAAGTCCCATCAGCACTATCCCAAGTCAGGCTCTAGTGCGGACCTTCACGAATAGGCCTAGGCACATCAAAAATACTCTAGTGCGGTTGCACGCAGGCACGAGGCCACATTTAAGGCCTCACGAACCTCCGCTTCCTCAGCCTTCGCACGAGCAACTACACTAGCATCTACCCACTCGTAAGCCCATTACCCACCCTATCAATCGCCCATTACCGCTTATCACTTGTAGGCGAACAGCGTCATAACGCTGAGGGCGAAGATATCTCATTATCTCATAAGCGCTTTTCGATTCTTCGTAGGGGTCTAGACTTAGTGTCGGCTGATGGACCTGCGGTCATCATCACACTCTCGGAGATGGAGTTCATCCGGAGACTTACTTAAGGACATGCAGTCGAATCCAATTACGCTGGATTTGGACCCACGATAAATATATCTTCTCTCGGAACTTCCCAGACCATGCAGAGCTTTCCCACGGAATATATATTACCCCCGGATGCTCATCTCAAATTTCTGGACTCACGCAAACCTTCGCCAACTCTCGAACGCATTAAGCATACCTCCCACTCGGTTTTCTGACTGTCCAGGCCCAAAAAGAACTCACGTACGGGATCCTACAATATGGCAGATTTCACAATAGAGCCAGCCGATGGTAGCACAGTTGACTTCGGCGCAGTTCCGGTCGGGAGGCAACTGACGATACCCGTAGCAGTAATCACGAATAAGCGGAATAGAACTACACTTCCTCCTCCTTACCGAAACTCTAATACGATTTACTACCAGCCTATAGAACATGTCATTACTGCCTACAGATACGATGAGACTAAAGAGCCGTTATACTTCTCCGCATTAGACGAAAAGAAGACCGTGTCGGTAACATTTAAACCAACGCTCCCACAAAATTATCCAGGCTGTGGTCTGTATATTTTGGACGAAAGCAGGGTTAAACGGTTCACTATCAACTTCGCGGGTAGAGGCGTCTCGACGCCTAGTGCGGTTTGCATCGAGCTGGTTCTGGATCACTCTGGCAGCATGGCTGGCGCATCAATGATATCTGGAGTCAACAAGAGAGATGCGCTCGGGAGAGCGGTATCTCTCTTCTGCGATCTACTGGACCCCGCACAAAGATCCGCCATGGGCATGGTAGCGTTTGATCATACGCAGGACGTCAAATCTCCCATCACTCTAAATAACGGTCCCACCATCAGCAATCAGGCCATGAATCTCAATATCGGAGGAAGAACCTCCATCGGTGGAGGAATGAAAGTAGGTTTTGAGCAACTCGCGGCTCGCCCTGCCACTGAGATGGGCTCACGCCTCATCATGATCGTCTTCACCGATGGCATAGAGAATAGAGACCCCCGCCTCTCAAACCCGATAGTCAATGCCGATCCAGTGGCTTCAGAGACCCAGATATATGCGATCACGCTCGGGCAGCCCCCGAACACCGATCCGACTGGCGCTTTCGCCAGCATCGTGCGGAAAGGGAAGGGACTTGGGTTGTACTTCCAAGGCGATGATAACCTTCTCCTGCCGAAGCATTTCATCCATATTCTCGTTGATATCACCGTTGGTGCTACGGGAGTCGTCGATCCAATTTTCACCATCGGCCCAGGAGAGCAGACCCTCGTCCCGGCGCTGATCACGAGCTATGATCACAGTGCCACTTTCATACTCAGCTGGGAGCGGTCCACCACGAATCTTGGCCTCACAATCATCACCCCAACCGGCAGTACCATTACTCCTGAGTCGTGGTCGTCGGTGAATCCCGATGGCTACGCCATCGAGTATATCTCACGACCTGGCTACAGCTTCTACCGCATCATCTTTCCCGAGTGCGCCACCTCGCAAGTCGGCACCTGGCAGATGCAGATCTCTGGCGACAACAACCAGGATCTCCCCTCCGAGCGCTGTACAACCTTCGTGATGACCAAAAGCCCCTTGGGGCTCACGACTGAAGTCCCACTCCGGGATGCCACCCAACCAATCGACATTATCGCCTCCATCACCCACGATGATGACCCCGCAGTTCCGATAACTAATGTTGAGGTTCTCGTCACCGTCACTGCGCCTACCGTCCCCCTCACTGTGGCTGCCACACCGGATATCATCGAACTCGCCCTAGGCGCGGATGAAAATCCCCTTCCTACCTCGTCCTCACAACCCCTTATCCCAGCCATAACCACGACCTACAAAATGAAGGCACAACCACCTCAGGGTTTGCAAAAGGTAAGGTATTTCTCTCTGAGCCTCCCGGCGCCAGAAGGGATTGATGGGGTGTATCAGTTTGAGTTTCGTGCCAAGGGAGAGATTGGGGACGGGGAGGCATGGGAGAGATATGCCGCATTTTCGAAGCATATTGGAGGAGTAGCATAGGAGCTGGCACGGCGCGGAGGGAAGGGACTCCTAGGGCTATGAGTGAAGTGTTGATCATACCTACCTTCTTTCCAGGTCAAAACTTTACCTCATTATTATTTTTCTCTTCCCGCAGCTTGTGGAAGCAGTCTCTTTTTTATCATCTGCTACACCCGCGACTCCTAGCTGGCTTGAGCATTCTCATCTTTGTCTGATCAGCTCGTGTAGAACACGGGTAGCCCCCAACCAATCTCCAGCCCCGATCATTCTCCCGCCCCAATCGTGCTTATCTCTCTCGTGATCTAGTCCCATTATGCTCCAGTCCCAATCTCCTCCGTGATCTAATCCCGTGATCTAGTCCTTATTGTGTTCTAGCCCCCTTCATAATTCAGCCCCCATCATGCTCCAGCTCCCCCCGCGGTCCTCACCCTCGTAGTCCAGCCCTCATCACAAAAGTGTTATTTTTAGAGGGAGCCATTTCTGACATCTTGCTCCTGCCACTCCTAGCTTCAAACTGCCAGCATTAAATGCTTCAAGTAGCTCTTATTGAAGTGTTGTTAAAACCGGTTAGAGTGGACAGGAAGGGCACAACTGTACAATTGTATGTTGCTCCCATACCGGTATGGCAGCCTACTATTGAGTAGTTGTCATGGACGTCTCATGGAGGCGTCGAGGGGCCCCGATGGCAGCATGTGACTTTGCCATTGTACAGTCCCCTGCCATAAGTCTTTTGACCGATAAGCGATTTACACCAAAACTATTATGCTACAATATAAAAGTTATTACCATTTTTCTCTTCTTGACACATGGTGTGATGAGCGATCATAACAACACATCTGTAATAGTGAATAAAACGGAGAAAAATTGGAGAATGAGAATATATTACTAGGGTGTTCCTAGATCTTGAAACGAATCTTTGGGAGTCTACTGTCCCTGAGTCTGATTCCATACCTTCCGTAATAGATTGCCATATCTTCCAAACACAAAAACATTTATGCTTTCCCCCTCTATATCACAGACTGCCTTTGGAGGTCCACCAAGGTCTCCCCCTAAATTCTCAAAGCCATCCTAAGGCACCCATACCGTCCCATTGAAGCTTTTATGTAGTAGCGCTCTGTCTATAGCACTCCAGGCAAATACATCAATTCGGTTTGAACTCAAAGAGACAGCATCCGGTTCATCTTGGACGGCAGGAGGGGAGCTAATAGAGGTCCAGTTAGTCCAGTCGGAATTTGAGTTGTATGAGAGGTGCCAGAGCCCCGAATCGCCTCCGCGGACAAAGATATCGATTCTGCCGGTATTAGTGGATATTGCTACTGGTTGGGAGGTGCAATATCCGCCAAGGTTTTCAAAGACTCTGCTGCTCAGAGGAACCCAGGCACTACTATCAAAGTGTTTATGGTATAAAGCTTTGTCGTTCCCGACCAAGAATATATCCAGCATGCCTTTCGCTCATGAAACGGCCGTCGGTGCAAAAGCTAGCCAGTTGTCGCCGAAGCTGGTGCTCCATCCCCATATATCTGAATCTGTATAGGCCTGGAACAGCCCGACCTCTAGAGGACTTCCGATAACAAACACATCCCATCAGTCTTTACTTCAAGACACAATGGTTGGTGAGCTAGTGAAGACCCCACCCAGCTACTCGTAATCATATGCTAGAGGGTGCCACCCGTTATTCCACCATTTGTGCCATAGCGTGTGATTACAGCCTGAAAAGAAGAGATCTAGATAGCCAAGGCCCTGTGTATTTGCTGCAATAAAAGGCTCAGAACTAGATACACAACCACCCATATTCTCAAAAGAGTCAGCAGGTGGATTCTAGACCTCTTCGCCGGGGGCAGTAGCAGTCCGCCACTTGAAAACCATGGAGTGATTTTAGTCTAGGCTAAAGACATGCAAATGAGGATAGCCCCAGGATACCGGAGTCGGATAGGTATAGCCTCCAAGTATGGTTGCAGAACCGGACATTACTGCTGCTACCCTCGTTTCCGAAGAATGGGGAGGCGAGCCGGAAACTGAAGAGGACGAACTTGCTAGGGAATTCCTAGATAAAGTTGTGCCCATCAGCGATCTATCCTACTACCGAATCACCCTCCTCTATGTCTGGCGGAAAAGAAATTCCATACCTGCCACCGTGGCCACAGCACCTCCCGGATGCTGATAAACCCCCAACTACTCCTCCAACAATACCAGCAACAATGATGATCATACCAGTTATGGCAAAAGCTAACCACAGCCTCCTCTTTGTCCACCAGCCATGATTTTCCGGGCTGTTATGAGCAGGAACCTGGAGGTCCAATGGTGGTGATGGCGGCAGAGCCGGGTGCCCGACTTCAAGTCCGGCGTAGGCTTCGTTGTTGGGGTATTGCAACATTCCTTTGCCACGTAGGAAATGAGGATGAGAAGGCTGGGAAGTGAATTGCTGGCTAGGGCGCCAGGCTGACAGAACGGTGGCGTCCAATGGCAATCATAATTAGCGCGAACACCCTACTGCCTCTGTACTTCAATACATTCGCGCAAGGCCGACTTTCTTCCCGTTCGCCCATTAATGCCTGCTCCATTTGGCGTATTGACTGTTGGTTCTTCGGACCGTTCTTGTAGGCCGGCTGCATTTAGTGAGGCGCGGTGCGACGGAGGGATCATCGCCGCTTTGGGCAGCGAGAGCGAAGTGGATGAGCGTCCAAAAACAGCGTCGAAGCATCCAAAACCGGCAGCCGTAGCGTCAAGATCTGGACGCTCTTTCACCAGCATTTACATTGATAATAAGGTAATAATAATAATAATATGGATGCTGGTGAATCTCTATTTCGGCTTAGCCATCCCTCTTTCGGTAAGGTGTCCTGCCTAGCTTTCCCGCTGCTTTTCTGCGTGGTTTAAACCGTCAACATAAATCCATTGCTATTTCTCTCCTCTTTCTGTTCCTTCATCGCATTCCTGCATCCGTCCGTCGCTGTACTGTGCGTAACGCCTCTCTCCTTTCACGCCTATGGCTCCGTGAGCCAAAACTGCTTCCGCTAAGGAGTACAAGCGGCAACCCGGAACTGACCCTCTGGACTCAACCCATCGTGAAGAGGGGCTGGAGCACGCGAGCAGCTAGAGGTAGCTGGAGCACAGAGCCAGCTGGGGTATGTAAGTGGCCAGAGCATGGAGGCGGCTAGAGTAAGAAAGGGGATAGAGCACGTAAGCGGCTAGAGCATGGAGGGCTGGATAGGAGCTAGAGCAGAGGCTAGAGCATGGCCTCCGGCCGCCTCCGTGCTCTAGACCTCTCTGTGGGGATCCCAGAGGTTGGCTGATGCTCCAGCCGCTTGGTAGCTCCGACCTCTTCCATGCTCTAGCTGAAAATAGCATCTAAGGAGTCAAAATCGGCCCCCCGCTATGAACAGCCTTTGAAGCTGTCGGAAATGGCGATTCAAACGACCACACTATGTGCTCCAGCCACTATCAAGACATTAGAAATGGCTCTTTCAAACTCTGGTCACTATCGACAGGCAGGAGTCAGAAACGGCTCCACTAAAGCTAGCCAAGGAGCCTTTTCTGGCTCCTCTAACAACAGCTTTCTCTGAAATTAGATATAGGCGCAAATACCCAAAGTCTCATTCTTACCCATACCCTAATTTCAATTTTCTTTACTCGCATGCGCAACATGTCTATACTCTCTTTTCAGGCATATGCGACCTCGTCGGCCCAATACAGGAGAGATGAATCATGCAAGTTATAATGCTCTCTACACAGCTACAAGTAATAGTCTCTATGTCTACGTGATGCTTTTCGGGATGACTTCTGCCCTGCTAGGTGCCCATTTCGTTTCATTTCTCCGCTCCCTCTCTGCTCCCTCCTGCTCGCCTTCTCCTTGCTGCTGCTTAGGAAGCGTCATTCTAGGCCCTCTGCTCTATAGCAGCTTTAGGCCGTCCCAAGAATGGAAACGGCGAGGGAGCCTATTCTAGCTTCTAGAAAGGGATCCCTGATGCTAGGATAGATGATAGAGACGGTAAAGCGATTTATAGCTATGGTAGCGAGAGCTTGCAAAGTTAAGATTGCTATAGTTACGACTACAGTAAGATATAATATAGTACAGCTATCAAACTTCTAAGCTTGTTCTCCGTGCAAGTGACAGATATCTCGGAGTGTATTTTAATCGCACGGTGCTGATGCTGTGGTGGTCGCAGAATTCTGGCCAAATGGCTACCTAGGTCAAATGGCCGCCTCGAACCCTACCAACTCTCGTTCAAAAGCCTTCTTGCCCAAAATCCTTCCCGCCCTATGACTCTACCGTGTAGTAAGGACTATGTCAGCTACAAGCCATTTCAACAACCTCATTACTCCTTCCACTCATCTCTGCCATACTTGACGATATCGGCCTGCTCGAGGACCCAGTACTTGGAGGGCGCCTTGCCCTCCTGCGCAAGGCGCGCGGCCGCCACCGCCGCCCTTCCGATAATCTTCTGGTCCTGGCCTGAAGTCGAGGTCAGCTCTACGTCTGGGACTGCCGATCAGGCGGAGGGGCATACCTATTAAATCCTGGAGCGACGGGCTGATCTTGTGCAGGTTTCCAATGAACATCTCAAGCAACGGCGCCTTGGGCATCTCCCTCTCCCCGATGATCATGCCCGGCCTCAGGATGATGGCGTGCTCGAAGTCTATCTCCTTGATGGCATCCTCAACACCTATCTTCATCTTGCTGTACGGCACGTACGCGCTCAGGAGACCCCTCGTTCCCGCGCTGGAGATGAAGACATAGGTCTTTACGCCGGCCTCCTTCGCTGCCTTGGCGTTCTCGATGCACAGGTCGTGGTCGATCTTCCACTGATTTTGGATCCCGCCAGCTGTAGCCCGGGTGGTGCCCACGGCGTTGAAGACGGCCGACGGATTGGGGCTGAGGTCGGAGATCATGCTGCCCCATTTTGACGTGTCTGCTTCCTGGCGAGCCTCGAGCTTAGGTGATTGGAGCTTTGGCAGACGCCGTGAGATTGTCTTGACAGAGGTGAACGCACTACTGCTGAGGAGTGTGCTTAGGATATGGCTCCCAACGGCGCCGGTACAGCCGAATACTGCTGCTGTGGCCATGTTAGAAGGTACCTAGAAACTGATCGTAGAGACGGGTATCGGAGACGGACCCAAGAGTAGTGGAGCAGTGAGAGTCGATATCTAGGTACTGTTTGAGCCTCGGACCCTGGAAAAAACGTCTTCGGCCCAAAACACCGATTGAGTTCGCCGTCCGACTACTGCGGGCCGCGGCCAAAGACAAATGCGTGATGTAGTATGTGATCGATTATGAAGTTGAGGAATCCATGGCAGAGGGACGCCAAGACTTGTGGCAGAGCCTGAAGTTCCATCTTTGTCTCGACCCCAATAGGAAAAAACCAACAACTCGTGTATAATAGACACCGACCAGCAAGTTCCCGTGGGAATTTCCATCTCGGTCCCTCGTTGGAAGTTGCGATCCTTCCAATGCCGTCTTGCGACAATAGGACCCCCACATCCCTGTAAACGCATCGTCGTTCCTGGACGCCGCTTACGTTCCGGACACTTCTCCCTCATTTTCGTCGTTTCTATCTCTTCGTTCTTGTGTTAAAAAATGCGGTGGTTTACATCTTCTCCGTTTAGACGAAGACCGGGTGATAGCGTTGCTGGTATCTTGACATATGGTCTCCTTTCCACTCTGCTCCTGCCTTTAGATGTCATGGCAGCACAGTCATCGGCCGAATACTTTGTCCACAGTCTGCCGGGGCAACCTGATGGACCTCTATTGAAGATGCATGCCGGGTATGGAATTTTCCTCCAATGCTCTGTTCAATCCTGTAAGACTGAACTTGCTGACACACGGTAACCTGCTAGACATATCGAGGTGGACTCTTCTACCAACGGTAACCTATTCTTCTGGCATTTCCAAAACCGGCACATTGCCAATAGACAACGTACGGTTATTTGGCTCAATGGTGGCCCGGGGTGTAGCTCTATGGACGGGGCATTGATGGAAGTCGGTCCATATCGGTTGAAGGATGTTGACCATTTGGAGTATAATCCTGGGTCATGGGACGAATTCGCCAACGTTTTGTTCGTTGACCAGCCAGTGGGTACCGGGTTTAGCTATGTGAATTCGGATAGCTACCTACATGATCTAGATAAGATGGCCGAGCACTTTATGATCTTTCTTGAGAAGTTCTTTGAGTTGTTTCCAGAGTACGAACATGACGATGTCAGTTATTTATCATTTTGGCGTGGTGCTGGGCTTTCAATGCTAACGTGCTCACAGATTTATATCTCGGGTGAGTCCTATGCAGGGCAACACATCCCATACATAGCCCAGGCAATCGTCGACCGCAACAACAAAAGACCCCAGCATATCTGGAATATACGAGGACTTCTCATTGGCAATGGCTGGATTTCGCCAGTGCACCAGTATCTTTCCTACCTTCCCTATAGCTATAAGCAAGGTTTGGTGCAACCTGGTTCAGATCTCGCCAATAAGCTGGAAGCCCAACAATCCGTCTGCGCCAACATTTTGAAAGATGGGACAACTGGGCATATTGACGAACCCCAGTGTGAGGCTGTTCTACAGATGATCTTGAGCGAGACATCGACGGGGCAGGGGGATACATCAACTTGCACTAACATGTATGATGTTCGCCTCAAAGACACCTATCCTAGCTGCGGCATGAACTGGCCCCCGGATCTGGTAAATCTCACTCCATATCTTCGGAAACAAGCTGTTCTCGAAGCTCTCCATGTCAATAAGGATAAACGTGCGGGATGGCAAGAATGCTCTGGTGCAGTGGGTAGCGCGTTCAAGGCCCACAACTCCAAAGCCTCCTTCGAACTCCTACCAGGCTTGCTGGAGAAGATGTCCATTGTTCTTTTCTCTGGTGACCAGGATCTCATCTGTAACCATATTGGCACCGAAGAGATGATCTACAATATGGAATGGAAAGGCAGTAAAGGCTTTGAAACTGCGCCTGGCACATGGGCTCTACGGCGTGATTGGACGTTTGAGGGTGAACCTGCTGGTATCTACCAGGAAGCTCGTAACTTGACCTACGTTCTCTTCTACAACTCAAGTCATATGGTCCCGTTTAATTACCCACGTCGAACCCGCGATATGCTAGACCGCTTCATCGGCGTTGATATTGCGAGCATTGGTGGCACACCGGCCGACAGTCGAATCGACGGCGAAAAGGGGCTGGAGACGAGCGTGGGCGGGCATCCCAATAGCACCGCAGCGGAGGAGGCGGAACGCGAGCGTTTACAGAAGGCTACTTGGGATGCATACTACAAATCTGGTGAGATCGCACTGGTGGTTGTCATTATTGCTGCCGCAGTTTGGGGCTGGTACGTGTACCGCGACCGCAGACGACGCGGAGGATACGTGGGAGTGTTAGGAAGGAACAGAAATCTCGGTGGCCCCAGATCGGGCTCGAGGGATCTATCGGGAGGTAGGGGTATAGGGCTTGAACGGTTTAGAAATAAGCATTTAGGACGAGATGTGGAGGCTGGCGATTTTGACGAGAGCGAGCTGGATGATCTTCATGGGGAGACGTCAAGGTATGACGAAGAGATGGAAAGGGAGCGATATAGCGTTGGGGAAACGAGTAGCGATGAAGACGGATTGGGGAAAGGTAAAGCCGATGGAAAGGCGAAAAGGAAGGCAGTGCGGCGATGAGGAATACTGGCTGATGTGGAACATTTTCAATACTTGACGCATATGCTTTGAGGTGCACGGCATATCTACCATATAATCTATCCACCAATATGCTAGGCGAGTTAGGCGTAATTATAACTGACTGCTTCCGGGTTATACCACCAATTGATTTTGAGTTCTGAAAAGGCTATAATTGTATCGGTGAACCATGAGCTGGGGAGTTACCGCTTACTAAATCTATAAAGACAGGAAAAAGAACACTATCTTTCCAAAGAAATATAATTGTCTGCAACGTTCATCAGATTCAGATGCTATCCGGTCATCAAAACC
This sequence comes from Sabuloglossum arenarium, assembly GCA_022345705.2. Taxonomy (NCBI): domain Eukaryota; kingdom Fungi; phylum Ascomycota; class Geoglossomycetes; order Geoglossales; family Geoglossaceae; genus Sabuloglossum; species Sabuloglossum arenarium. The sequence continues at coordinate 6,519 of JAJDMY020000640.1, read as the reverse complement.
AACCCTAATAAATAGGGTTGCCTCAGTGCTTGACTCTATGATTTGTTTATCATCACCTGAACGTGCTGCCCGAGTCCGACCCGTTCGACCAGGCTTCTCCAGAGGAAGAGTGTACCCTCTAAAGAGAGAAATGACACGAACCCCTGACGCTTTCCATAAGCTACAGACCCGAATTAAAAAAGAAAAGGTTGACTCCTCGCAACAAGAATAAGCCCCATCGAGTTACCCCATTCTCATTCGCACAAGAACGAGGCAATCGCATAACTATCATTCTCGACGAACATGGTCTCTCCCCTCCCATAATCCCCCAAAAAGCCACACGCAACAAGAAGCATAACCAGAACGCACACCTCCCACCACCCCGCCTCCAACCACCAACGTCGTCCACACAAGCAGGTGGAGGGGATGAAAAGAGCGCGGACTCATATCTTCGTCCATGAGGTCCCTCTCACCCCCAACCACCGCCATGCATGTCCAAGCCGATGATAAGAGATAGAAAAGGCAGTAGTACAAACGGTACGCGTCCGATCCCCAAGACGTAGCGAGCCTCCGAAGGGGAGGGAGAGGAGAGGAAGCCGCAAGATGCTTCTATGGCGGCGCGTTTCCGCTAGCCTGCTTGCATCATCCCAGTGAGAGGGGGAGAGAGGCAGGATGTCCGGGGACTTTCTCCCAAAGCTGGTTTTGTGGTTTGTGGAGACGAGCTGGTGGGCCTGTTCTCTGTTTGTGTGCTTTGATTGCGATTCTTTGTGCGAGGAGTGAAGAGGAAAGGAAAAATAACGAGGACGATTCCTTTTTAGGCTTTGAGCTGTGTGGTCATGTGACGAGATACTCTTGGCGCGTTGAAGAGGTGAGTCGAACTTCGCGTGTTTGTCTGCTTGCCTGCCGTCTGATCTATAGAGAGGAAAGTGGTGGAGGTGACTAGCTTTTTCACTTTTACATCCAAGTATTTTTCTATCTCCAACGTCCATCCGACTACAGCTCCACGGCACAGCACAACTGCTAAACCGCACATCTCACATCTCTCAATCACCCATCGTCAGCCCAAACCCTTCAAGGTGCATCGACGCAGCATTCCCACGAATACCAAAGCAATGTCCGGACTCTTTGGCTCTGGCCCATCGACCTCCGCTGCATCGGCCAACAACACCCAAGGCGACATATCGCACGATATACAACTCACGTCGCCGCCAGAAGACAGCATCTCAGACATCTCGTTCTCGCCTCAGTCAGATCATCTTGCGGTTGCTTCGTGGGACAAGAAGGTTCGGATATATGAGATCAATAGCTCGGGGGGGAGTGAAGGGAAAGCTCTCTTTGAGCATGAAGGGCCGGTGTTGAGTTGTCACTGGTCGAAGGCATGTCTATCTCAACAGCTTGGTTTGCTCGTTGCTCCTCAACTGAATGGATGAACACCTCCGCTAACCGCTTGCTTTCTGGATAGGATGGCACGAAAGTCGTCGGCGGCGGCGCCGACAAAGCAGCTCGCCTCCTAGACCTCCAATCCGGCAAATCTGAACAAGTTGCAGTGCACGACCAACCCATCCGCATTGTACGCTTCATCGAGGCCCCCGGCTCCGCCCAACCTATGATCGTAACTGGTTCCTGGGATAAAACCGTCAAATATTGGGACCTGCGGACTCCGAACCCCGTCGCTTCGCTCGCCTGTCAAGAGCGGGTGTATGCGCTCGATGTGAAGGATAAGCTACTGGTTATTGGCACGGCGGATCGATATATCAATGTTGTGAATTTGAATGAACCGACGAAGTTTTATAAGACTGCGCAGAGTCCGTTGAAGTGGCAGACAAGGGCTATTAGCTGTTTTATAGATGCAACCGGCTACGCGGTGGGTAGCATTGAGGGAAGATGCGCCATCAACTACGTGGAGGATAAAGATATCCCGTAAGTTTTACCCACAATCAATTTCTCTACAATTCTTCTTTAGTCACCTGCTAACAACTCCCCCCTCACTACAGTTCAAACTTCTCATTCAAATGCCACCGCGAAACTCCCGCCGGCTCCCGCGACATCTCCAACGTCTACGCCGTAAACTCCATCTCCTTCCACCCAGTCCACGGCACCTTCAGCACCGCCGGCTCCGACGGCACCTTCCACTTCTGGGACAAAGACGCCAAGCACCGCCTCAAAGGCTACCCCAACGTCGGCGGCACCATATCTACCACGGCCTTTAACCGCAATGGAAGCATCTTTGCCTATGCGGTTTCTTATGATTGGAGTAAAGGGTTCTCGGCAAATAATCCGAATTATGTTACTAAGGTTATGCTGCATCCTGTGGGTGCGGATGAGTGTAAACCGAGACCGGCGACGAAGAAGAGATAGGGAGGAGGGAAAGGGAAAGGGAAAGGGGCAGGAGACCGAAATCGGTCAGCCAGCGTTATCTGTGCCTTTAAGAACACATACTGGGAATGGGCGTTTTGTGATCTGGTCACTTTCAAACGTAGTGCCTTTGACGGTTGATATTGTTTTCCCTACGAATTTCCCGATATCTCAGAAAAATGAAAATGGATCGAATAATCGGGTATGAGAAGGAGGACCATAAAGACGGCTTCCAAAAACCAACAGCCGGGGAAAGGGGGAGTTGGCACTATTATCCAACCGCTCGGGTGATGAATGGCACGCATGTAGAATAATTTAGGCGTTTAAGCTTATAAACAAAAACCATCGTGATGCTACCTTTCATTAGACTCCTTGTGTTATTTCACAAGAATATGTATGTACGTGAGCTTTCCGCTCGAACGTAGTTATCTATATCTTATGACCTTTTCGGGGTACCGGCGGTTGTCTTAGCCTGATATCCACAACAGGAGTTGTGTAAAAAGACCCGTCAAAAAAGATCCCCAAACCCCTTTTCTGAATCCTTTTTGATGAGTTCAAGCATGCCCTATTATAAAAGTATCACAGTTGTCAGCAAAAGGCACACACACCACCACAAGCTCAATACCCTTTTTCTTTTCTTTTCTAACAACCTTTGTTATAAAGTGACAGGAAAACTAACCGGCGGCATCACAGGCTGACCATCCTCCCCCTTCACGTATCGAAACGGCATCTCCGTACTCTCATGCTTATTGATCCGGAGTTCCGGAAAATCCACATACGGGATCTGATCAAGCGGAACTGTATTCGTCCAAAAAACAAAAAAGAAACGTTTCAGTCGGTCATTTGCTTTGGTCGAATGTAGGTATACCAGAAATGGTGGTGTGTATAACTGTTTTGCAAACCAGGGGGAAGAACTAACTTTTGGATTGGATGACGGTACGGGTGACGCGGACGGCGGTGTCGGTGGTCATTTGTTTCGGGCCGAGTCGGCGACCTTGGAAGCCTTTTTTGCGGAGTTCGGAGGTTCGGTCTGCCGGTTGGATATTAGTGTTTTGTTGGAGCAAGAGGGACGAGGGAGACGAGAATATACCTCGAGGGGGGTCATCGCCTATGCTCTCAGCTTAGGTGTCAGCGTGGAGATTCATAGTGTAGAGTTGTCTTGAATTGAACGGCAACGCACCAAGAATGCCTCCGAACAAGAAAATGTCAAAGATATCCCCATCTTCTGGAGATAGGTCCTCCTTCGCGGAGGGGTCAAGCAAGCAGATCCTTCCTTTCTTGTCTGCAAGAAAAGCCTCCACGCTCTCTGTCTCTATCTGTAGGCCCGGACCGCCCTGTAGCTCCCTTGACAGGTCCAGCGTCGGGGGTACGGACGAGAGACAGAACGCTGAGCCAGCAGCTTGTGATTCCTGAGCAATGGAAAGATATTCAAGCCTTGACCAGGGGCCCAGCTCAGGATCGAGATGCTCGACGACGTAGAGTTTCGCTGCTGAAGCCATGTCCCTTGATGTAGACGTGGATGTAGTAAATCATGCGCGAGAATGCAAGAAGACAGCGGCTCAACCAATCGAGCAGAGGTATGGTTCCCAATTTGAACTCTAAGCTAGGGAGTCCACGGGAAAGTTTTGCCGGGCCGTTTGGACTCCACCTTGTACTTGCCGTTGAATTCTGGACCGTGCTCCCACACACCCGAACTTCTCTGAAATCCCGTTGGTCAATGGACGGGCCTGGAGATAAGTGCAGTCGCACAGCTATCAGCCAGAGAGAATGTGGGGAAAGAAGTGGTGTGGACACGAAAGACGTCAGTCGGCCGTGGTTGTAGGAACTGCGAGAGATCAGACAATGACTACGTGGGAGGGAGGGCAGTCGTGACCTTCACCGTCATTGATTTGCACGAAGTAGCCCAAGGATCAATTAGAATACGTATCCTAATCAATCAGTGTCCAGACCTGTTGGAGGCGAACTTTCTCCAGGTGAGTGAGTGGCCGTCGTGTGACGTCCCTGTGGCATGCCAATCACGCCTGGGAACTGCGCGCGCCGATCGCCCAGAACAGAAGCAGCTACAAAAGCAGCAACGAGTTAGCACACATGTTAGCATAACCTCCCTCAAGATCCCATTCATCGTTACCAGCCCCTCACCAAAATCCATAACACCATTGACACGTTCCAAGAATCTCTTCCCATAAGCTTCACTCTCCCTCGATATCTGCATTCCCGCCAGCCTCCACTCATTCTCTCACCTATTCAGTCTCTTCAACTGAACACCGCAAGCATCCTAGAAACAGCCTAAACATCACTTTAGCATACCTTGCTCGCCCACAAGTCAACCCTCTCGACAAACACCTCCAATTCTCCACCTCTGGTCCCTCAGACGCCGGAAATCCTATTGACACCCTGTCGTTGGATCTGCCGTCTCCCCGCCAACACGCCGGCTTGCCAATACCATAGCAACAGTCGCTCGTGTCGTAGTGGGGCAACTACGAAGTCCTAGCGTCAGTCCCTGGCCAAGAAGTCTACGAGCTGGTTTTCACTGGGTGGCCGAGCTCTATTATATCCAGGCGATTTGTTTATACTGACAGCCACCCAAACACACCTTGTGTCACTTACGCCGTCCTCCAGTCACCGTTCGACTTTTGTCCTCAGGTTAACCGACGCCAACCGGGGTGATTCGAAGGCTCAACAAAAAAAATATCATTAGGACGCCAGCTTCCCTTCCGGAAGCTATCCGCCAACACAGAAAGGCTACGGGCGTTTTTACTGGAAATTTTTCAGGAGAAAAAGCGTTCAAGAAAGCCATTCGTAATGAATCCTCATCAAAAGAACAAGGTCGATATCAACGTGAGTCATGACTGAGACCCCGATGGTGTTTCGAAAGTTTAAGTGACAGCTTAATTGCATCTCGCGGGTAAAAACAGTGTCGCTGACGGGAGAGAATCGTAGTCCCTCTCCGCAGACGAGCGGCGCCTCTTCAGTCTCTATGGCAAACTGCCAAACAAGAGAGATCTCCTCCAAAACAAACTCAAGGCACGGAAATCTTTTTCCTTCACCTTTCAAACGATACTAACCCAGCTAACAGGAACGCAAGTACTTTGACTCTGGCGACTACGCTCTCTCCAAAGCCGGCAAAGCTTCTGACGCCGGCGTGACCCAAATCGGCTCCCAACATCCTCTACCCGAAAACATCCCACATCTCACCTCCCCCTGCGCCACGTCTAGCAACGGCATGCACGGCGGATTACCACAGACGCATCTACAAGGAGGCATGCAAGGCAGTCCTGTCAAGGAGAGCAGTTTCTTGCATCGTGAAACTAGCATGGACGATGTGGATAACGAGGAAGATGGAAAGAAGAACGGAAGTGATTCGAGCATCAGCCCATCGCCCGTAAAAGACGGTGTCCCGCTTAGATGGCAGAGCTAGGTGGTGTTCGAAGGAATCAGGAGTTTAAACTTTTGTAGGGCTCCGGTGCACCGGCTGTGTTGTGATGGGGAGTCGGCGATGATGCTGACTTAAGTTGGTGATCCTATGTTGTTGATTGCTTTTTGCTTGTTCTTCTTGCTCTCTCTGGCCATGCTAGATCGTTGCTCTGGAATGGCCCAAGACTCGGCGTTTAAAGGCGTTTTATTGGTACCCTGGGGAAATCCGAAATTCGATCAACCATGTCTTGTTTTTTCGTTGCTTTTTGCATCCCCCTCAGCACTTTATTCCTGAGGCCACTACAAACCTACTTAACCCTTCTTCTGTCCAACTTTTTTCTATTCCCCGGCAGGGAGCGAAAGTGTTGATAACAACAAAATGAATGAAACGCCTTTGTGAGCAACTAATAGCCGGAATATGAACATGGGTTTTTGCTCTATCCCATCCTGTTGTTCCTCTTTCCCAAAACAGCATCACTCCCACGGGACACGGGACACGGGAAGCACAAGGTTGCATGATGTACGTACTATACAAACCTTGCATGATCAGATAAGATCACAGCCTCTTATTTGAAGACGGGGGGGAATCTGAACGTCCCGTGATGAATGGGTAGGATAAAGGATCTAACCCCACATCCATTCCCGCCTTGCCCGCCTTAACCCCCCTTGGGGTTGCTGGGATAGATAAGTTATCTCCTATGCTATGCTTAAGAATTCGCCGCTTTACGTTGGGGGAGGGGGCGAGGGGGGGGGGGGGTAGGAACGGGGGAA
>JAJDMY020000639.1:0-20195 GCA_022345705.2 Sabuloglossum arenarium | reverse complement strand
TCTATGCCAGGTGCAATTGTAATGCTCAAGCAACATAAATAATTATTTGAGAATGTTGTTGCGTTGTGGCTGTCATCCACCCCACGGGGTGTGGCTCTACCATTTGGAGGGTGTGGCCGCACCATTTTGGGGTGTGGGGATACCGAGAGCCAAGAAATTATAGCAGTCAACCCAGGTGCCGAGCGACCACCCTATATACAACTAACACGGCCTGCTAACTACGATACACATGCTAATCATTATCAGAGTCTTCAGAGCCACTCGACGAGTCCTCAGTTGAATCACTTGGCACCGGTGATGGCGTTCTGATTAGTTTTCTAGCTCTTGTGGTGCACGTAGTCCAAGTAGGTGGGGGGGCAAACTGTGGCTCTGTCTCCACCCGTATCTCTCCCACAGTCAACGCCTTGCCACCAACAACTCTTTTACGCTGTTGCTTCTCATTTATGTAGTTGCGTATTTCTTGGTATTCTTGTTGCAATACCTCCCATTCTGCAAATGCTGCAGTTGCCGCCTTGGTGATCTTCGAGTGAATTAATCGCAACTGTGCTCCACTATCCTTCATGGCTCTCAAAATTTTATCTGAAGCCTTAACTGCTTTCTGAAGGTCCCGAGCATTTTTTTGCAGTTGGAAATACGACAAACGGCTGTGGTTTTGGTGGTGTTGCTGGCGGAGGAGGCAGTTTTCGAATTACAAATGAAGGATTAAACGGGATTAATCCAGCCTTCTTGAAGCCGGACTGGATATTTTTGACTGATAATGCTTTAGGCCGACTCTTAGAGTAGATATCCATAAAATCTGACTTGGGAATCCGCGCATCTCCAAGCCTAACTCGTGTTTCTGTGGCTTTTAGAAAATAATTCTTTAATGGTGAGAATACTGATAGGTCCATAGGCCGTAGCATATGCGATGTGCGGGAAGGCAGAGGAGAATAATCTGATTCCCACTGCAGAATTCTAGAAACTCTGGAGTGAGGTGGCTGCCGTGACCGTCCAAGAGTAGTATTCGAGGTCGTCCATTCGCTTTGGCCTTGGTGTTGATATCAAAGCAATTCTTGAGCCAATACAAAACTAAAGCATTGTATATCCAGCCTTTCGGTGATGCTGCAGTCATCCAATTACCTGGAACAGACCTTGATATCCAAGTGCTTTGAAGATTTTTACCTTTGAAGATGATAAATGGTGGTACAGTCGATCCATCAGAACATCCACATTCAATAGAATAACAGTTACTGATTCGCCACGTGCACCCTCCCCAAGATAACTAGTTGTTCCTTTCTCTTTATCAATAATAACATAAATCTTTTCAATTGCTCCTATGCGAAATCCTGTCTCATCTATGTTGTAGATGTTCTCGAGTCTGGGACGATAGGTGTTGATCATATTACGCCAGAGATCAAACTACTTCTCAAGATTTTCCATAGTGTAAGCAGTTGTTCTTGAGTTTTCTAATGGTTGTGCAATAATTGACTGTAGATTAACATGGCGAGCAATGAATCTCGGAACCCAGTTATGGCCTAAAATATGCATGGAGAGTGTCGATCAGCGTTGTGCATCAGATCGTTTAAAAAGAAGATGCTGTGACTTGTCACGTAACATATCATGCCTTATAGTGAACCCATGGGCTGACCATCGCTGAATCAAAGCAATTAAGACTTGCTCTTCAGCTGGCGACATCACTTGTTGATGTTCGTGGGAGGATTGTCGAGATTCTCGACCGTTTAGGCAATGTGTTCTGTCCGAAATGTCAAGTTATTAACTTGATGAATTCAGCTACCGACTTCACCAATCGGATATCCCATTCGTTAGTTGGACATCCGATTGGTGAACGAGCTACAATTCGTCAATTAGATGGCGAAGGGTTGTCGCAGGTACCTCCCAACGTAGGGCTGAAGTTGCTGCAGACTGATAAAGGCCAGAGCGAACATCATTGATTGCACATGTAAGTCTCTGTTCTTGATTTAAGTTCATCATTTTTAGACTAAGATAATGCTGATCGAATACGATGAGTTTGAAAGTAAGGTGAGGTTGGCCACTCACTTACAGGGTACGACTGCTATCCTGTGGGATTTGAAGACTGAATAAAGAATACCTGAAGGTAGGTGATCACGTGAGCCCTCCCAGACTTCTCGAACACATCCCATAGTCTATTATGGCAGAAAACAGACTGACGAAATTGAAGTCAGTGGAAAAAACATGCTCTGGTTCGAATTCAGTGATATTATTGTTAGTCCTACCTGACTAGTGCCTAGTTCATCGCTTGTCCACCATTTCCTTGAATCGAAGGAGACAGTGGCATATTTCCACATTACATTATCAGAGAAGGCCTGTAGTATTGCCACGGGGCAATATGGTAATGCGACCGGTAGAAAATGGTAATGCCACGGGTTCACCCAATTTCAGTTAAGCGACTGCCCAACCCCATAAGCGACTGCCCAACCCCATAAGCGACTGCCCAACCCCAGTTGGTAGGACTGCCCAACTGCAAAACCGGTATATACCCACACCGCCACCCCGACTAATTATTAGTTAAGCATTCAAATTCTAGCTAAGCAAGTTGAACACCTAGCGGCCTTTGAGTTAGTGCAATGGCGCAACAATAAACAGAGGCAGGCAGGCTCAAGATGCATTGCAGGTTGCCTCTGTGTCAAATTTCCACAGATAATTAGAAGTTAGTCGTTCTGCTTTTTTGCTCTGGAGTTAGCTTTGTTTTAGGCAGTCCTCTAAACTGGAGTTAGGCAGTCGCTTAACTGAAATTAGGTAAACCCGTGGCATTACCATATTGCCCCGTGGCAATACTACGGGCCTAAGAGAAAGTCCAGCTTATCATGCTGCTGAATTTGCCAGATCAGTTCTTGCTTAGCTTTGTCTATAAATTAAGTGAGCTGTATAAGGGCAAGCACACGTGGCCACCTGAATACAGTGATATTTACGACGTTTCTCGTAATACGGTATAATGTACGAGAGAGCGCGTCGGCGATTTGGGATTCATCATCCTAATTATAGATGACTTGGATGAAGTTTCCCGCGGAGAGTTGCGGAAGGGCGATTGTGAAAAGGCTAGCAGAACTTAACTCGCCAAGATTCCGCATGCTAATCAGTTTTGGGAAATGGAGAGCGGAACGAATATCTGATTCACGCATGTAGGCTAACATCCGCCTACGCCTCCACAACACCATGGCATTTCCCTTGCTCTATCTACGCAGCCGAGAGGGATGAAAACGGTTCGCAGCTTTTCGATATGACTTCAAGGTTCAAGACGTTCGCACACACGACAAGACAGCACAGCAGCGTGATAAACCGCATATTCTACCGCGATCCAGGATCCCCAGTTTCCCGAAGATGTCGACGACGAACTCTCGGAGGAAGAGTCCTTGGGAAAAAAATGACCACGCGTAAGGTTTCGTTGATGGAGAAACAGGCCCTGGAGAATATATCCGTAAGGCGAAAAAAATGTTGAAGATTTGTGCTCTGCTGGTCTTTCGACATCGACCCTTGCCGTATGGTCCTCGGGTGATCCGCCTTGTCATGCTTCATCCTGTTTCAGGGCGAAATCCGTCGATAAAGTGCTGTGCTGAGTTTTTGGACAACAAGCCTCGATATGAAGCTCAATCGTATGGATGGGGAGATCCTGAAGGGCGACGCTGTATCTTAGTCAACGGCAAAGTGATGCCAAGTCTTTTCGCTGCTTTGCAAAATCTCAGGCACAAGACCGAGCGTCGGGTCTTATGGATCGATGTTATTTGCATTAGCATGAAAGATATGGCAGAGCGTGCCTCTCGGGTTCGTCGAATGGCTCAGATCTATCCTACTCAAATGCCCAGCGGGTTCTGGTCTGGCTGGGTGAAGCAACAGAAGCTTGTGTGAAAGTGTTGGGGCGATCGGCGAATAGAGCGGTGCATAAAACGAGCGGGAAGTGAATCGAGCCGACACATATCTACACACTTGGATTGTTTGTACTGCAGTGTGATACCCCTCTCTTGCGGTATTATGGTGCAATACTCTCTTTTTTTTCCCTTAATGGCGAATTCAAACACTTCAGTCTATGACCCAACCGTACCTTCCAATCACTGTTAAGCCATTGGGTTTGGGTCAGCGCTGCTGCTGCTACTGGCTAAATGGGAGTTCTGCACTGTATTACTGGGAGATTGAGTTTTGTAGGTTCTAGAAACTGTCACGTCGGCCAGGTATGTCTCATCGGCTGCGATTTACTTCTACCCTACCGCATACACCACCTATTCAATCCTCGTTCCTAATACCAGACGAGATGGGAAGCGGATCCCTCTCACGAAACCCCCTCTGCACCCTTCCTCCCCAAAATCAACCCTTTTAAATACTCCCAATGCAACGTGCCCCCCCCACCCCTTCATCCGCTGCAAAATACTAATCACATTAAACACCCCCAGATACGTCGCTGTATTCCCCGCCGGGAATGGACCTAGAACCCTATGCCCTGTGGTCAGCCTCTAGGAATTACTTCGCATCGAACCACAACCTCCCAATGCCCTCTTGTTCAGTAGCCCTAACAGTGATGGCTTCACTCGAAAATTCGTCATCTATCACCTGCAAAAACTTCTCACCAGTTACGGAATCAATCCCGATGACTACAAGGCCATAGCTTCCGTCGCGGGCGTGCTGCTTGGGCCAAACAAGTGGGACTCAACGAGTTGGAGATCCAGCTCCCTAGTCGTTAGAAGTCCGATGCATATAAGCTATACATCAACACACCAAGAGAAGATCAATACGAGCTTTCCCAACAACTCCAAACCCCAGGTCGTGATCTCATCTCTTCAAGCTAGTTTACTAACGTGGTCGTTGGCAATGTCCGACTGCCATCGGAAATGGGCAGTCGAGAGACGTATGGTACTCACTCTCCTGTCTTCAGCATGTATTTAGAAAGCTGCTCTGTACTCGAGGGTCAGAGCGCGCGATGGACATGCTTCGCTATCGCCAATATCAAGAATTTCCCCCATAATACAAGAACGAAGCTGATGATTAGTACACTTGGCTCGGTCAACGGTTCGTCTTCATTTAACGGGGATCTTGGAAGATGATATTTGATGGCGGGAAGGGTAGATTATGTGGTGTGTCTAGCGAGAGAAAGTGACGTTGGGACGTTGGGATGTTGGGTGAGATGACGCTTACTGACGTCGTAGACCTAGCGGCCACTTTCACACTCATTATATAAACGGAAAGACACCTCCCCTCCCAAGCGCTCCTTCTCATACTCCTCAATTCTCTACATAAACAAACTACCCTCACCTACACACTGCCAAACAGAATAAATATGGGATTCTCTTTCGACAAGCAAAAAGGGAAGGACACTCCTCCGGCTTACAGCCATAACGACGCGCGAGCGTTGCCACCGCCTTCCTATTGCAGTCGCTCTGAGATTAAAGTTGCTACGAATGAGAAAAGAGAGGCCGGGGAGGTGAGTTTCAACCCCAACCCGTCCACCCGCACTTTCTCTATTCTTTAATATTTCCTTGCTGCTTTCTCTTTTTGTTCCGTTGGTCCTACCTCATCATTCTTATTATTGTCCTTGCTATTGCTCTCTTCAGGTGCTCAACAAAAAACGACTTCTGACCTGACTAGGAGGCGTCGGTCGGGATTCAGCAGGAAGCAGGCTCGCAGCAGCAGAGGCCGGGTTTTTGGGAGAGGTATTTAATAACTCTTCTTCCCCTCTCCCAAATGCCTTTTCTTTACCAAGTATCCCAAAAATGATAGCTCTTGACGTCGTCGCAATTATCGCAGTATTTTTGGGGATACTTGGGGCGCTGTGGTCGTGTGTAGGGCAATTATTGCCTCCTTTCAAGTAACTTTCCTACAAGCTTCTTTCTGCTTTATCTCTCCTCGTTCACCTTTGATCTAAGCAAGCAGACATGAATATGACTGGTGGCTGATTCTACTCTTCTCTTACAGGTTCTTTGGGTACTCCTCCCCATTGAAGGTGGCTCAGGAAGAGCTGAGAACGCGGAGACTGGATGAGAGAGCATGGTTGGCCAATTCGCGAAGTAAAGATGAGGAGTTGTTTAAATTGAATGAGGATATGCGGAAGGATAAGGAATATTATCGGAATAGGGAAGTGAAGCTCCTTGTAGAGAATGCGGAATTAAAGGCCAAGTTGGCAGACCTAACACGTCAACCTGTCTACCACTCCAGGGAGACTGCGTTTCGGGAAAAGGAGAAGATGTGGTGGGCATGCTTTTGTAAGGAGCCTAGGACTGGCTAGCGTGAGTCCCCTAACAATACCCTTTATTCCTACCATGAACTGATTAAAGGCTGATAATTATTCAGTCCTCTCCCACCCACATCTCCCTTTTTTGTCACAGACTCCTGTGGGGTGGGAGTTTGATGTGTTAAGTCTGTTTTCTCTGCCTCTGCTTGGTGTCGCTGATCTTCTCTTTTTCCGATAATGTTCCTTTTCCAGATGCGTATCCTCATCGCTTCCTTGTATATCCTCTTTCTTCTCTTCAACTCCTTGTCTTGGCCTTCTATGTTTCCTCCATTCCTCTCAGTGTTCCCTCTCAGCTTTCCTACGCTACTTCTGATGGGGTTGAATCAGCCCCACCCATGCTGTCCCCCTGGTTAAGAGGCGCGAACCCAAAGGCAGCATCGTCTTCATCTGGAACATATAGCTCTCAGAAGGATCAGCCTTTCTTGGTCGGGGATTGCGCTGTAGGAGAATACCCACCGTCAACGAACTTTAGGAACAGTATCCCATAGATACCACCGCCACCTGCAGATATCCAAGGGGATCGACCCGCACCGTACACTCCCCCAGGCAGTCTTAGTCTTCCTACATCTTTACAGACACTCACTCTCAAATAGAGTAGTGGAAATGAGGAGGGGTTCAAGATGGTCGATGAGATGTATGTATGCTTCCCCAACCTAGGGGAGTATATACTAACATTATCTTCCTCTAGTTGGAATCAGAGTGCCAATAAGTACAAGATTGTGGAGTGAGATATATCCATTTATTGTCATCCGACGATTTGGTATGCAATCTGTACTATGCCTAGTTTATACACTATAATAATGTCTCACAGGCAAGCCTAATACGGAGCCCAAGTGCTCTATTAACATCAAGTCAGAAGGATTGCGAGCCATCATATTTCAGGCTTTGGAGGATGCCAATAACGCTTCAGCTTACGGTACACTTGGGGAAGAGGGCATAACCGTAAGAAATATCGTATAAAGGTTTTGCTGAATCGACCTTCTAACGTACACTTTAGGTCGATTTATCTACTCAACTGCCTTCCTCAACTCGAAGATCGTCTAGCAATTTATGCAGGCTTTACTCTAGCATCTCCTGCCAAGCGCGCGGATGCACCTGGTGGACCGGCCTGTTTCCGGGCAGTCGGATAAGAACATCGTGTTCGGAGCGTCGAACCCGACTGCCCCGGAAATCTGCACCCCAACTTGCATTCCCGAATGCTAACCGCTCTTCTGTAAAGGCTCTCCACACCGGAAGAGACTTTGGGAGCTGCCTGGGGCTGTATAGAGTCCGCTATAGGGTATCGGGGGTTCGGGGGCAGGCGGAAAAGGTCGGAAAAGGGGGGGGGGGCCGGCAAGCATTCTCCAGCCTCTACGAGGCAAGTTTCTTTATTTCTTCATCTATATAGCCTCAGATAGAACTTGAAAAATATATGATACCAACCATGACTTCCTGGATCCCTCCTGTTAGCTTGCTAGACTTTGTTGTAGCCCCTAATCGTGAGGCAATCGAAAAAGTCCCACCTCATCCACACGGCAGGAATCAATTGCTTTTAGAAGAGTTGTTCCCAGTAGAACTACCGCCTACGGTACCATTGCGGTTAGTAATGCGGGTAAAGGGACGGGACCGGCAGAGGGTAAGGCTAGCGGCAGATGGGGCGAGCGGCGGGTAGGACACGAAGCAGCAGGAGGCTTTGCAAATATTTACTTTTATTATACATAGTTTGGCAATAGACACATCACTCCGCCTCGCTGATTGTAGTGTGTGGGAAATGTTAATTTCACGGCCACGGTATTAGCATTTTTACCCCGTGGCGTTAGCATATAGTATCAACAGCCGTTCGGTATGGAGACCTGAAGAGGGGATTCATGAGGATAACACGCTGTTTTTCCGAGTTACCCAGATAATCAATGCAGAAGTTCGTTACTAATCCGGACGTGGCTCCGGACAGACGGTTTCGCCAGACGGTTCTGGCAAGACGGATTCACTATGCGCAGACGGATTCGCTATGCACACCTAGAAGTGGCGTTTTGCGGAGACGGATTCGGGAATGCGATATCTGGCAATGCTCACTGCTCTTTCATTCGTATAGTCTGGCACTCCCACATTTCTGAAGTTAGCAATTCGCACTTCAACAATATGGCGTGGGCACCTCATCCAAGTCTCGATCCATTTCTTGTGGACACAATGCGCCTTGCAGTTAATCGAATTCCTGTCGCTCATCTTCAGTCGCCTGCTCTTAAAGAGACTTTCGCCTCTGCGGATGCTGCATACGAACGCCTTCAAGATTGGGCCTTTACCCGTGGATTCTGCATTGTCATCGCCAGTAATGTCAAAAACGAGATGATGCGCTTCGTGTGCAAGCATCATGGCACTGAAACTCTCAATACTCGAAGCTTAGACACTAGAGCAACTGAAGATAGCAATCGTCTTCGCGACTTCACTCATGTTTCCGGTAATGGATGTTTGTGGAAATGGTATGTATCATGGAAAGATATTGTACGAGGTCAAGGAAAAAAAGCCTGGATTCTAGGATCAACAGTGAATGAACACAATCACGAAATGGTACCCAATCCCCTCAGCTACGATATACATCGGGAACGTCAGCCGGAACATGCTCAAGCTATTGATTTTGCTATGGTACACCGACAAGCAGATATTTCGTATTGTCAATCAAGTTGAATACTAGCAACTCAAGGACTACGTATTGCGCCTTAAGTGTTTTACATGGCTCTCGGTATTGCCACGCGAAATTTTGGTAACGCCACGCAGAGTTTTTGGTAACACCACGCTTCACACTCAAAATTTTTGGTAGTGCCATGCTCCACCATAGCTAGTTAAACCGAGGCCTAGCTTTCAGCCTGCAACGCCTTAGTCCCTACCATAGAGCAGGTGCCCACCCATGGAATATCAATGAGACACATTGATGAGATTGTGTTCTGTTACACAAAGGCTCAGCGATTGCATATAATAAATTTTAAATACCTATTCTAACTAACTGTATGTCAGCAAGATAATCTTGCAGTGCTGGTGCACTGCGTGAATTTAATTTTCGCGGACAAGCAACTGCTCTGGGGATTACTTTAGGCATTGTACGCTAAAAGTCAGGCATCCGCTTAACCAGCGGTGGCGGAGGGTGGCATTACCAAAAATTCTGCATGGTGTTACCAAAATTTCGCGTGGCAATACCGAGAGCCGTTTTACAATTGCCGTCGATCTGACCCTGAAGAAGCCACTGCTGGTATGCTAGATTCCCTTTTTGCAACACTGGAACAATCTGGATTCCATTACCGAACGAGATATTCTTGGACAGTCAATGCGCAAACTGGAGTTCCTAATGCTAGATAGCTTGAACAGCTATTCTTTTGTACTTCAGATCAAATTCGTCTTGCTCAACGCTTTGTTAGTGGTTTTATTCTCATTACGGATGCTACATTTAACACCAATCGTCTCAAAATGCCACTTTCTATTCAAGTTGGTATCACAAATACAGGAATGTTAATACCTATTGCTTTTTCATATATTAGATCAGAATCTCGCGAAGCATTCAATTTCATATTCTTATCTATGAAGGAGATCATGTGGATAGACTGCCGACCTCCTAAAGTAACATTGGGAGATCAAGCATCTGGTTTGATTGCGTCTATGGCTTAACTACTAACTGATACTTCTTTGCAACTCTGCGAATAGCATGCAGTTAACAGTATCAAGACAGCAATATCTGCTTCAAAGGGATATACCAAAGAAAAACGGGAGGAAATCTCAGGATTCATCTGGAACTACATTTAATCCTGGTTGGATGATTCCTTAAAACTCAACCGCAATGCTCTTCTCAGCAAAATTCATTCTAAAGAGCAAGGCTATATTAAGGATACCTGGATGCCAAAGGAAGGACAGTTTATTCGCAGCCACGTTCGACAATTCTCAAATCTTGGGGCCTATACAACTCAACGGGCGGAAGAGATACATTTAATTCTAAAGGCAACGTTAAATCATCAGCTTTCTTGAGAGTCTGCATGCAAGAAGATTGGTGAGAAACTCAAAACCTTTATGGCCGGTATTGAAAAAGAAGAAAGTCAAAGCTAGAAGGTCGTTCCAAGAATCCTTGACCGTGAAGCATTTCAGAACCTTTGCGGCAAAATTACTTTACTCGATAGACCTCCTTGTTGTTGAGTGGGAAGCGTGTAAAGAAACAATAGTTTCATGGACTGGTACCTGTACATTTGGTTGCGAATTACCTATACGATATGGGTATCCTTGTCGGCATTGAATGTTTAGAGCACTAGAGACAAGTATCGCTATACCATTATCCCTTATCCATCCTCGTTGGTGGCTAGAAGGCCCAGCAATTGTGTCTGATGACTGGGCCATGAGTTATTTTGATACACGATTGGATTCTCGTCCAGCGTTTGTGGATCGGTATCAGGATCATGGCCAACATCTAATTGTGGATTCAACTATCTCAGCATTGGAAATGCAAAACAGCTTATCCCGAGATGCCGCGGAAAGAATGGGCGACTTGATGAAACAATCAGCTTATCAAATTATGGCCAATGAACGAGCAATCATCGATCGAGAGATAGATATACCAACTCGCCTACCTCCACCGGTCAGAGAAACCCAACCGGCAGCTTTTATTCCTCCTAGCCGAAGTACTCGCCATCGAGGATTGATTGGGCTGAAGGTTTCTGAGAAGAGAGTACAAGCACAGGAAGCCCAAATGAAGGAGAAAGAGCAGAATACTAATTGTAAACAAATGCCAACTCGTGCAAAGAAGCAACGGATTGCTGCGGAAGTTATAGAGGATCAAGCAACTCAAGATTTTATTATTCTTACACCCACTCAATAGTTTAAATGAATTCAAGATTGAACACCCCTGAATCCGTCTCCGCTACTTCTAGGTGTGCATAGCGAATCTGTCTGCGTATAGTGAATCTGTCTTGCCAGAACCGTCTGGCGAAACCATCTGTCCGGAGCTACACCCTACTAATTCTCCCACATCTATAACCCCACTCTAGCCTTTCCTTAACAAAGATGGAAGTCTTGTGCTAGATGGCAACCTCACTCTCCCATTCAGTAACTTCGTCCTTACCATGACCTCCTCCATTGCCTCTCCCTTCCCCACCTTCTCAATCCCCTACCTCAAACTCACCAACTTCTTCCAACCGAGCATCAACGAGTCCGGAGTCAGAGTCAGCCGCAGAGAAGTTACCTCCTAAGACGAAAGCAATTCTATGAACTACTAGAAAATACGTCGCAGGTTTAGAGGCGCACATTTATAATAAAGGGGGCTGGTCCCGGCACACCCCAAAACGGTACGGCCACACCCTCTCGTTTTGGTAGTGCCACACCCCGAAGAACACCAAATGCAGGGAATGCAGCAATGACTTAATAAAAATTTCTAGGCTCCAGAATGGAAGTTTGGCATATGTAAATGGGCTCTACAACCCCACTCCCCCTGACCTACGTTGTGGTTATTGTTATTGCAGGTGTGAAAAGTTGAGCAATCAGAATTCTGGGCGTTCCTTTCTCGCTAAAGGGTCGCCCTGTTAGCGAGGCCTTTAACCACCAGCAAGTACACCATGCTTGAGTCTGCCTCCGCATAAGCTCTGACACACTGGTTCTATTGGGATTTCTGGTAGTGGATATGCATTACAACTATGCAACACTCAATTGGAATTAAAATCAGCAAAGAAAGCACCCCCTTGATATTATTCTGATGTGTTCTTTGCGTGATCAGTTGGGGTAGGTAGCCCTCGCTAAAGTCTTAACTAGCTCTAGGTAGGATGTGGCCGAACCAAATCTGCAAGGTGTGACCGTACCGTTTTGGGGTGTGCCGGGACCGATACCCATAATAAATATTTTTAAAAGTTAGAATTGTGGTGTGGTGTGGTTAGGGAGTCAGAACGGGAATGGAAGTTGGAAAAACCAGAGTAGTAGTAGTAAAAAATAAATAAAAAATACCTGAAATAGGTTTTGGTAAGGAAGAGAAGGGAAGGGAACGGCAAAGCAAAAGTAGATGGAATTATTGGAGGGGGAGCAGGAGGACGAGGACGAGGATGAGAGGGGTAGATCCTACCTTTAGTATCTTATAACTCTATAACTGTTTGTTTAATCAGAAATTGAAGATCAGCGGTTGAACCGTTACAAAAAATAAGTTTATGGTATATTCTACGCTCCAAATTTTTAGAAGAACTTATAAAATAAAAACAAGTCTAGATGGTATCTATCTATGTGTCCAGGAGGGTTTTCAAAAATCAGCTGATTTTGGGTGCCGGTATTGCTGGGCATGGCTCAGGACAGACGGATTTGACAGACAGATAGGCTATGCAGAGACAGATTCGCTATGCATGCATGCCCACATATCTTCAACAGTGTACCTATTACTCAGTATTGCGATACTCCAATATGATGCTACCACATCCTCTAGAACAAGTGTATATATACCCTATGGCAGTGATAACAACTACTTTATAATAGTAGTAATTTTCCTGTTATAGCTGGGGTCTTGTGGTGCAGAGCCTCACCCTGCATATTTTCATGCAGGGTGGCTGTTGCTAGCGCAAGTTTGTGTGAGGATAATATCTAGAGGGCTCAGTAAGTCACACTTCCACTAAGTAACAGCTGGCTTAGGTAAGACCTTAACTAGAGCCGGGCACTCACTTAAGATAAGATATTTTGCCTAATACCCTGCGATCTATAATGTTGCACACTCGCAAACACTAGAATAGAATACCTTGAATGAAACTACTGTTTCCTCTTTATGTGATGAGAATTTTAATGAAATTAATTTCTAATTTTAGTTTGCTACAAGTGCTGACACTCTTAGGCAGTTGAACACTTAACTGGAAATAGGTGGCAGGTTGCAGTGTCTAGAGCTAAATAAGTTAAGCAGTCTACATGGAGCGTTGCCTCTGTTTCTTTAAGGGTTTCCTAATCGCTTCGGGGTATGCATAGCCAATCCGTCTCTGCATAGCCAATCTGTCTATCCAGATCCGTCTCTTCGGAGCTGCGCCCGGTATTGCTACACCTCTTTTTGGTGCAGCCACACCCTACACATTAGTACAGCCACACTCCCTGCCTAAATCTAGTTAAGAACTTGTGAAAGCAACTAAGCATGCTGCAGTGTCACGGCAGCCAAGCCGTTCCAGGTGTAGGCAGTTGGCCAGGCCGACCGCCCATACAGGAGGAGAAGAGGCGACAACCCAGGGTCATACCAAGATTGGCATCACGGCGTACCAAGGCCGTTCCAGGTATAGGTGGTCGGCCAGTCCGACCGACCATACAGAGGAGAAAGGGCATTGACCTGGTGCGAGGTCACAGCCGGTAGGGGGCTCGGCCAGAGTCGGTCGAGCAACCCCGAAAGCCGATGTTTGTTGGGGCGGTTTGCTGTCGAGCTCAATAGCATGCTCCGGCCTTACCCTCAGTGGTGGTTCATTGGCTACTTCTTCTGAGAATACATCTTAATACTCTAAATATTCTGGAGGAAGACTTAGTTCCTCGACTACAATATTAGGACAATACCTAACTGCGCATATCCGTCAGGTCTCGGTCGTAGCGGCTGGGAATGGTCCAGCTGCTAGGAGCTCAGGACTCTCATTACGTTCTGTGTACTTTCAAGTCTGATTGACCCAATCTATATTAGGGTTCCTAGTCTGGAGCCATCGGCCTCCTAAAACGACGTTATAGTCTTGAATATCTGTAGCAATATAGTCATCTTGCCGCTTCTTCACGGTGCTCTTGGCATCCGCAATATTCGTCGTGATATTGAGAGAACCATATACATAGATGCTTCTCCTGTTATCCGCTTTGACAGGCAGGGCAGCATCGGGTCGCAGCTGCCAACCTGTCTCCTTAACAAAGAGTTGGGATATCAAATTCAGCTCTGCTCTTGAATTTATCAACGACCTCACCTTCTTCTACCCAATAGTAGTTCGACACTACACTGTCGCCTCTTAACTCCCGTTCGTCCATGTTGATGCCAGCCACCCCAGTAGAGCAGAAACGTCCTCTACTGTAGCTTCAAGTTTTTTTGGCTTGGTGTCGGGCGTAGTCGCCTTGTCGTTGGACAGACACCGGGCAGCGTGATGCCCAGGCCCTCCACACTTATAGCACAAATTCTATCTGGCTCTCTGATCTTGCTCCGCTGGAGTAAAGAAAAATTTTTTATTTTTAACAGGAGGTTTGGTATAAGTCTTAGGAGTTGTATTAGATTTTGATTGTCACGGCCGACTACGGTTGGTGGTCTGGGTGCCGTAGGCGTCGATTGGGGCAATGGTCAATATTGTCAGGCAGACCGTCATGTAGATAGGCTAGGAAACGAGCTAAGATAGAAAAGGGTCATGAACTATAGTCGGCCTAGCTACAACAAAGGTCTATCAGGGTAAATACAAGTATTGACCGATGGGGTTCCTAGCGAGGGCCCCGTCGGTCCTATATACGCAGTTGGGGTACGCCAAGGCGTTGCCCTGGGCAATGCTACCCCCAACAAACATTAGCCTTCGGGGTCGCTCAACCGACTATGGCCGAGCTCCCTACCGGCTATGACCTTGCACTAGGTCAATGCCCTCTTTTCTCTGTATGGTCGGTCGGCCTGGCCGACCACCTATACCTGGAGTGGCCTTGGTGCGCCGTGATGATAATCTTGATATGGCCCTGGGTGGTCGTCCCTTCTCCTCCTGTATGGGCGGTTGGCCTGGCCTACCGCCTACACCTGGAATGGCTTGGCTGCCGTGACACTGATGATGCTTCTTTTCTGGGGGGAAAATTTCGTCCTTTCCATTTTCCCTTATTGATTCCACCTTGTTTGCGGTCTGATGGCTTCTCGCCATTCGACGACTTCTTAGGGATATTCGCTTCTAACTGGGTTGCCAGCTTAATGAGTTCTATCTGCGTGGCAGGCACCTGTTGATAATTGCTAAAAGCTCGCCGCAACTCTGGAGTGAGTTTTACAAAAACGTGCAGCTGACGGTGTTCATCTGTATATAATGGTAGCTCCGCCTCTATTTTATCGAGGTAGCTAACAAATTAGGTAACTGTTTGGTCTTTTAGTTGTATTGCCTTGTTATACTAGTGGGCTAGTGTCGAGGGGCTAGTAACAGGATTCTGAAGCCTATCTCGCAAGAAGGTCTTGTGCTCCTTCCATAGAGTCTTGTCCTTGCCGCTAAGCTCTTCTAGTGTGCCAAAGGCCCTCGCTATCTCCCCTATAAGGTATTGTGATGCATAAAGCACCTTCATGGCATCGTCGGTAAAGTCTCTAGGAAATGAACGGAAAGTCTTTTTGTAAAGGGGAATATGCTCGCAAACTATTAAGGGTCTTCCTATTGTACTTCTCCTGTTTAGCCATTCATAGGTGTCCCCTCAAACTGTTCTTTTTGGCTGACGGCGACCTGCCATCAGTTTTCTCGTTCCTGCGACCATTACTCATCATACTGACAGTTTCTGCCGTCAAGTCGTCTGGAGCGTCTACTTTGCCCGATCCCTGGTCAGCGTCGACCTGCTTGCGAAGTAACTTTATCTGCACTTCCAACTTCTTGACTTTGATCTCTCTAAGGAGGACGGCTCTCTCCTGTTCTAAGCGCTTCTTTCGATCCGATAGCGTTTCAGATGCGGACGACATGGTCGCTCCGCCTGACGATTCTTTGACCGGGTCAATTATATGGAACGATGATCTGCAAGCTGCTCGCTGCTATCTTTCAAGATGTTCGATATCTGCCAGACTATTTCCCTTTGTAGAGCGATTAGAACTGTAAGAACTCTACGCAAAGGGTACTTCTGGGCTTCGTGAATAGTGTGATGGCAATCGATCTTCTCGTGGTTCGCCGACGCTCCAACGTATAGCCGCTGTGCAATGCGATATGACTCTATATGGAACGGACTACTTGTGAGTTACTGGGTTCCCAAAGACACGTATTTAGATGGATCAATAACAGCTTGAATTCTATTGATGCTAGAACTGATCTCTAGCCTCTCCACCCAGGCCAGCGTACTATATTTATATACTGCGGGGTAGGCTCAGAATAACTTCCTCCATCACCTGACTCTCTCAGCTGAGAAGATGACTATTAAGAGACTCGCAATTGGACAGCACCTCCCTGTCGGACTGCCACATAGACGTGGCTAGCGCTATAGCTGGTACCACCATGACATAACTTATGACCTGGATTGCAATGACAGTAACACTCCCTTTTAAGGTCTTGTTCCCTGAGATCTAGTATAATTAAAGAAAATAAAATTTTGGCTCTACTGATCCAATTAGAGGTCCTGGTAGCCCTCTCCCTTCTGTGTACTATAGTTGGTCATCCTGCCATATAGTTTCTCTATTCATCTTACTATTTTTCCATATGATCCTTCCATCCAGCCTACCTGCCACTACCATATATACCCTTGATTGACCTCTTCGCAATCTTTTTATAGCTGTTGTCAGTCTTTCCTCTATCCTATTAGTATCCTCTAGGGCTTCTCTCAGTTCTGTTTCCTCTAGTTCCTTTATTTTCAGATTTCCCTCCCTCAGGTCTGGTCTCTAGTACTGTTTGCAAAATCTCCTCTCTACTCCTTTCCCCGTTTAGGTAGCCTCCAGCTACTTAGTTGGTCTAAAGAGTAGTATTGGCCAAGAGTTACTGTTGCAAAATCTTACTAAGCCTTCTAATATCAGTTTGGAAAATAGATATTGGTCAGGTATCTTTGAAAGTAGAGATGCTATAGACATGTAGAAAATTTGAGTATCAGCTCAGAGTAGGAACGTCAAGTATACGCAACGAAGTCCTGTAATGTATTGGTTGCATGCAAATGAAATTGGTGATAAGAAAAAGTATTAGTCAGTTAGCCATTATGTAGGAACTGCTGTTTACGAGTATATACATCGGCTGAAGGTATAGAATGTAAGATAAAGATGTTTAGCTTAATCGATCAATTGGCTGGTCAGTAACGTTCTTCATCAGTCAGGTAGTCAACCAGACATAGAATATTGCATTAGCCAAATGAATTGAATATGTCTCATCAGCAAACCGACATAATATCGACCTCCTGTGACTTTCGGATCTTCACCCCTCATATTACCTAGCAGGTATGGCTGGGTTTAATCAGACAATTGTAATGGCTAGCAGACTGCTGGTATAGACAGGTATCATAGGTACTGAGGGTATAAGGGCTGATCAGTCAGGAATAATAAGAAGTTTGGCTGAACTAGCTATAGGCTAGATCGGTCAGCCAAAGTGAGTGGGAGGTATGGCCTACTTAGTTTACAGTTAAGTAAGTTGGCCAAGCGAGATAGAAGACCTGGCCTTCCTGGCCTACAGACATGTAGGTCAGTTAGGCTGAGCAGGAGGGTATAATTTATTAGGCCTATAGCCAAGTAGGTCTGCTGAACGAAGTACCAATGACAAGATCCATAGAACTATATATACAGTAATAGGAGTATTGTCTGATGGAGACTCTATGGAGTACTACAAGTTGATATATACTCAGTATATGCATTTGATATAAGAAAAGAAACTGGTTAAAGAGTTTAGTGATTGTGAAGCCCCTGAGCTAACAAAGTAACAGGGCAAGATAAAAAAAATTGAATCAGACAAGACTATTGAGCAAGTTAGAGTAATGTTTGTAGGCTCTGCAAGCAGAAAGGGCACAACCGGTGGAGTTGCAGAAATGCTGCAGGGTAGAAGGAAGAAATTGTGGCATGCGAGTAAATAGAGGGTGTTATGTAAGTAAAAAAAATTAGTTTTTGTGGCATACGAGTAATTATCCCTATAAAAATTCAATTACTAGATATTCTCAGCATAACTCATCACCTTTCTCTCTCGCTACCTCCTCCTTTCTGAACTCCCCTCCCCACTAACCCCTACATTCCTCCCACCCCTCACCTCAAAACCCCCCTATCTCTGTTGTAGGTGTGCTGAGGTGCCGCCTCATGTAATCCTAGATGGTTCTGGCAGCATGGTGAACCTTCGAGATAGTTCGCTCGCCAATATGTCAGCATCGCCACTAAGGTGGCGATACACCCCAGCTGTCTATAAAAGACGCTGGCAGCCCCAGCAGTAGATGTAATTAATTCAAGTCGCTCGTTACTCAATATACTATATTGCTTACTACGTATCCGTGCCCGCGCCGCCAGTTGTGACTGCGTTCCACCGACAACAATCTCTCTTCTCCGCCCCTTCCCTCGCCCTTCTCTCCTCCATTCTAAATTCTCTCTCTCTCTTGTTGTCCAACGGCGGCGTGGGCATGCGTTTTCATTTGCGCAGGTTGAGATCTGGAGGGAGGACGTCCTGATCACCGATTTAAGTGAGGGAGAGGAGTTTGAGGAACTGGCCTTCGTTGAGGTAGGACGAGAGGGGAAGGAGATGGTAATGGGGTGGTGGAGGTGCTGGGCAGATTGATTGAGAGTATATTTTGTCAGGAGGAAGTCATGGAGGGTGAGAGTGAGGGTACCAGGGAGTGATTGGCCGTGGGGGTTGCGGAAAGACTGCGTTGGGGATGTTAGGTATGTGATATTCTGATATATGTTCACCATATTCTCTACCTCTGAAAAGGTCAACTCTGATTCCAAAAACCGCTCGCCTATCTCTGTCGTCACCACCTTGGCCGCCAAACCCTCACTCGCGACTCCTTTGTGTGGCGATATTCGAGAGGATCCCGGTAATGCCACCGGCTTGGCTTGGTATTGCCACTGGTGGAGTAACCTTATCAAAATTTCTTATTGCCACCAGTAGTTTAGTTAAGCGACCACCTGAATTTAGTTATACCAATATTCTATAGCGACTCCATTCGATAGTCTTACGCAAGAATATACACAAGTGTAGAGCTACAGGTAAAAATTACATTGTACCTGTCAATTTTCCTCGATGTAACCGCGAAGATCCTTATCCTGATCCAACTGCTGCAGAAGCTCTGAGTACTCAGCACCTACTACTCCTCACCGCTCAGCTTCCCTTCGCGATGGCGTCGGAAGAGGCTGATGACACGCGCGATCGACGCAGATCGCTTCTCGGATGGTGGGGGGGGGGGGGGAAGTTGCTGGATTGAGCGATCGGTCGGTGTAGTACTCAATGACGATGTCAGTATATCATCACTCTGATAAAGAGATTGGCGATGCTGGTTATGGGGTTGCGAATAGGGAAATGGGAGGAGGTGGTGTTGTCGAGCGTTCGCTTGTAACAACTGAACGGCTTGCTGTTCAGGTAGCAATTCTTCGCAAGGAGAAAGGCGATCAAGGAGCTGTTTTAGGAAAGAGGAAGGGACGCCAATCAGGAAAAACAGTCGCTATTAAAGGCCAACTCCTTCTTTCAAAAAAGGAAATCCACGAGAATGTGGTAGCTTAGCGGCAGAATTGGAGACGGCGCGCAGGAAGGCACACAAACCACCAACCCGAATAAGTAAGCAACAAGCGACTGCTTCGGGGGATGAAGAGGAGGATGAAGATGAAAAGGATGGGTCAGAAGAAAGTCGACTCGAGTGACTGTATCGTGGTTGGGCAGTTTTAATGGGGTGGGGTCGTGAAAGGCGTTGGGAGTGACCATCCCACACTCTAGGCGGAATTCTGTTATGCAGCACCCTTAACCCTTTTGGGATGAGGCATAATTGTTTTGAGTCTTGCACAGCGAATCCGTCTCTGCATAGCCAATCCGTCTCCCCGGAGCCACGCCCCTGGATTGACGCGCAGGATCGGTGACTCAGAATCGATTTGTAGGGACTGAGGATTGATCGTGGAGGGAGATTTCGGGAGCTGGGGGTGTTGGGAGCAGCCATAATGCGTCGAGACTGGAATAGTGCAAAGAGACATGGCGAGAACGATCCGGTTCTGGTGATGTCGTTGCGGAGGAGCTGGGTGAGTTCAGTTCGCCTTGTGTCGCAAAACACCAAACAAATGTCAACCACCAGAGGTGGACCTGCGCAGTCCGAGTTGCCAAGCGCGAAGCTTGATCAAATGGATGCTCGGCTTGACAAGCCGGTGCTCGATTGGTCAACTGAGCAACTTTTGTAA
>JAJDMY020000638.1:0-20269 GCA_022345705.2 Sabuloglossum arenarium | reverse complement strand
TCCCACGTGCATACCTTCCCCCTCACCTCCCTCCCTCCCTCCAGCGCCCCAATCTCCAACACCACCCCTATCATCCTCTCGCACAGCTGATTCAGGGTCTCGAGGGCCTGGGCGCGGGAGGTGTTGGAGAGGTGGGTTAGGGTGGGGTAGTCGATGGTTGGCGCCGGAGAGGATGGATTGGAGAGGAAAGAGGAGATGAGGGCGACGAGGTTGGTGTTTAGGGTTAGGAGGGTGGATGTTAGTGCTGTTTGCGCGATAACTGTTTCGTCCCACCACCCAGCAATTAGCATCCTATCTATATCAACCAAAAAATTAAAAAAATAAAACCCACCATCCCCTCCCTCAAACCCCCTCCCCCTCCCAACCCTCTCAAGCCCTCTCTCATACTCCCTCCCTACATCCTTCGCTCCCTTCCTCAACGACTTCCTTAGCCTCCTCTCCTCCTCCTCCTCCTCCCTCCAACCCTTATCAGTTCCTCTCGCGCGCCCGCGCCCGCGCCGTACCCGTCGCACGATATCAAGACCATTATTAAAAGCGCTGATGAGGGATGCGACGATCGTTACGACATGCATGCCTGCTGTCGATGACGATGACATGGTTCCGCATCCACGCCTGGGAGGGAATTTATGTAATTGTCATTCATAAAATTGAACGTTGGATTTTTTTTGGGGTCAGGGAGGTGGGTTGGGGCATTTTATGTATGTGTCGGGCTGCGCGGGAGTGTCTAGCTGTTCGCGGGGCGAAGCTTCCAAGCTTCTCACCACGGGAATGCCCCTAGTGGGCTGTTCGGATACATAAACGCCAAAGCCTTGTTTCTAGTGATGCTTTGGGGGATATTTACTGGACGCCCCTCCTTCAGGTGTGAACTGCTTAGCATGAAACCAATCAGGAAAGGTCCTAAACACGTGGATATAGCCCCGCCTTGCAACTATCTTATCCTGCCCGTGTCAAATAAGACAACTCAAAAAAAGTCAGGCTGACCCGTTTTGATTCCCCCCCCCAAAAGCTTCGCTCGACCCACGATCAATCGTACATACAATATATATATGCAAACGCTTTCTTCACAACCGTTCCCAAATTGCGCCTTTCCATGCCTTGCACCTCTCTACTAAAAGCCCCATAATTCTTTGAGGCCCGTAGACGGAGACGCTTTTTTGAACAGATGTAATAGCGAAAAGATGAGCTACCAACCTGCTAGATCAGGTTTGGAAAAACTCGAACCCGGTCTAGTCCAGTTCCTCTGTGTCATCCTCCACTGTTGCTGCCTTTGCTTTCCCCTTATCATTTGTCTGTTCTCCTGCTGTGATCGACGATCCAGCAGATTCAAAGGCTGGCGGTTCTTCAACCGCCCTCTCCTTCCCCTTTACACTTGGGCTATTCTGAGAAGTCGGCCGTTCCTGCATTTCCGGACCCCCCTGAGCTATTGTGCTTGTCAGTGGCTCTTGTGTCTGAAATGTCTGTGACAGGCCATTTGGCCTTGCTTCACCGTTTGGCGTATAATTGATCGGATTTAAACTTCCAGAAACACTTGGAGCAGCACGATTGGCTCCAGTCGAACTAAGATCTGCCCTGATCGATTCTAGTAGAGCTAATGAGGTATCCAATGAGCCTAAAGCATCCCTTACGGCTTGTTGATTTTGAGAGCTGGTCCCGATAGTTTGCTCTGGGCCTGTATGGGAATGAATATCGGCTTCCGTTGGTGGGCTATTACTTGGCCGTAAGGCTGATCTCGGCCGAAAACCCGCGGCACCCGTAGTTTGATTTGGAGGTGTGGGGGCATGCCCGGGGTTAAGTCTATTGAGGGGAAGAAGTGTCCAGCCAGGAGGAATAGTCACTCCGGGTGGAAGGTCCGGATGGCCGGCTCCCATTGGCGGTCTCTGGGGCTGTGTGAAGAGCGCCTCATGAAATTGCGCACCTCGCACTTGATTAGCCCCAATGGATAAAAGGCCTCCTTGCGGTGGACCTAATCTTGTGCCTCCTGCTTGCGCCTGTTGTCTCAGCCGAGCCAATTCATCTCTAAGCGTGAGTACATTACGCAATTGATCCGCGTTGACTCTAAGGCGCATTATCTCCTCTGCAATCCCCTGTTCCACTTGCTGCAACTGAACTTCCCAGTTACTCGAACCCACTGGACCGAGTTGAGCAGTGGCAGGCTGTCGTACAGGATCTTGGGCTCGCCCGAGATTGAAGCCAAAAGCCATTCCTCGTCCATGGACACCATGACCTTGTCCTCCAATGTTGTTCGCCCGCTGCCCTGCTGCCGGCACCGGTTGGCCGTTTTGCAGCTGCTGGGCCATGTCTTGAAAGAGATCCCCGCGTCCGACGCCAAACCCAACGCGGAGGGGACCAAGGTTGAAAAAGCGGCCTCGCATCTGCGGTGGGTCTTCACCAAGAGCTGGATCTGCCTGTTCGGCTTGGCCGGCAACTGGGTGTTGCTGTTGCTGCTGCTGTTGTTGTTGCGGTAGGCCACGCTGCAGTGCATTGCCGATGGGGTTTGGAGCCTGGTGAATACCACCCCCATGTCCCACGTGTATAGCACGGTTTGTAGTAAGCACAGGCCGTCGACATGTTGGACAATTCTGTTGTCTCTCTAGCCAACTCCGAAGACACGCAAAGTGTAATATGTGACCACAGGGCAACTTCTTTGGCCGAGACCGCTCATTTGCAGAATTTGTGCCCCTTCTGGCACCGCCGACACCATCACGGCCTTCAACATTCTCCTGGTATGGCCTCATCTCCTCACGGCAAATGATGCATACCTCTCCTCCGCCAATTTCTTCCGCTGTTGCGTCTGGATATCGGTCATTCATATCCCGAGTGGCGCGCCTGTAACGGAGGAAATCGCGGATGCGTTTGATGAAAGATCGAAGCGTTAGGAAAACGTCACGCATGATATGTATCGGAATGCCGTAGAAGATGAGGAGAATTGTGAAGAAGGACATGTAGACGATGAGTTTGATCAAATCTAAGAGAAGGGAGAGGTTAGATACAATCGTTTCCGTATAAGTGCACAGGACGTTCAAGAAGCCCCGGGATCGAGCGAAACCACTTGTCTGTAATGGACGCTGGCATGGAAAACAAAGGACCAAAAACTTACCCGTTGCTAAGTCGAGATAAAAGACCCATTGGCCTTTCTCATCCCACCCGGGTACATCGATATCTATCTCATTCACGGAATCAGGGTCCGGTAAATCAGCCAATGGTTCAGCTGTGGGTTCCTGACGTGCACTACCGGTCTGTGTTGCTGCTCTCTGGCGGGCCTCTTCTCTCGCCGCCCTCAGTTCTGCCCTTCGCTCTTCTAACCGAAGCTTGGTCTGACGTTTAATGATGAGAGATTCGGTAAGAGAAATGGCGTAACGAGCTGCAGTAGAGGTCGAGGAAATCGTAAGGACGGCAAACTCAAAAGCGAACATGACCATCATGTTCGGGCGGGCCATTCGAAGGACAGTCTTTATTGCGTAGTTGAGGACTGAAATGTCGAAAGCGAGAGACAAGAAGAGCGAGAACGAGAGTCGGGCGTGGAAAAGCCTGGGATTTGCGGGAGGCTGTTGTTCTAGCACTTCTACACGACCCTCCCCAATCCATCCCCACACCTTCCCTACCAAGAGCGCCACGAACATCACGAGAAACCAGCCACCAACCTCCTCCCTGAAGATGGTCATGGCCAGACAGGTCTCCGTAATCGCAAACCATGCTTTCTCGTAGAGCTGTTCGATCTCGATGGGTCGAAGTGGACCGTAGAGGAGGTGTTGGAGACCGAACATAAGGACAGCGACGCATAATAGAAGGAGATTTGTGAGAATCTGTTGAGAGTTAGTTGATCGGTAATTTAACCACCCACAGGAGCTCCAACCATGAGACAGGCATTGCTTTGGGACAGGTAAACGGCGGCAGAGTAGAAGTTTGCCCGTTCTTGGAAGGCCCTGATAATCACACCCGCCGCCAGGACCACAGAGGTCTGTATCGATGCGGTCAGTGATAAGAAACACCCATACATGAAGTTTGGAGAGTTTACTTACCCCAGTGTACGCTGCCCACCTCATTGCGAGATTGGGTGTTTCACTGATACGATACTATGAGGCTTTCCAGAATCTCTGTGATTACCCACGTCTGGTCGAGCAGGCACACCTCCTTTGCATTGCAGAGAGGTGGAGTTCACGACAATATTAAGTAGGCCTTTGTTGTTGGCTTGTGAAGACACGGTGGCTTGCGGCACGCGCATAAAAAGAAGTGGCAGTGAACCTGGCAACTTACCCTGCAACGCGTCGCTGATACTACCATCAACAAGCAGCTCCTCACACAATGGCAAATCAAGCAGAACTTCCGCCTTATTTTCTTAAACGCATCGAAGCAGGATCTCTAGTTGTTTTAGACCCTCCGAAGCTTGATCTCGAGGCATACATTTCTAACTACACTGGTGAGGATTTCATCCAAACAAGTCTTTAGCAAAAACGAAACTAACCATCACATTTCTATCTACAGGGCGGACCAAATTTGATCGCTGCCTCCTCATCGGCCAGACTTCATCTTACCTTGCTGTTGAGGCTCTGAAAGCAGCTATCAATGTAGCTAAGAAGGGAACTGATGTCTCTCGATACGGAATCGCGGTTGAGGCTCTTCAAGAAGTAGCCCCAGGTGACGCAGATGCTAAGCTCGACATGAATTGGGTTGAGAGCACATCCAAGCAGGTTAAGGCGGAAACTGATCGACTGGAATTCGAACTGAAAGGCTACAAGAACAACCTCATCAAGGAGAGCATAAGGGTGAGTGCGTTCAGCACCTCAGGTGTTATGATACGAGTCCCTGACACATCATGTTCGTCTTCCTACACAGATGGGCAAAGAAGACCTTGGTTCACACTATTTCGCAATCGGAGACTTAGCCCTGGCAAAGAATGCCTATACCGGAATGCGGGACTATTGCACGACACCAAAGCATATACTTGACATGTGCCTGAAACTCATCATCGTTGGAATCGAGCAAGCCAACTGGATGTCCGTGCAATCGAACGTCATGAAAATCCGCAGCCTTCAGCGGTCGACAGAAGAAGAGGTACAGATACAACCGATTCTTGCCTGTTCCACGGGACTTGCTCACCTGGCCAGCTCGTCATACCACGAAGCAGCAATCTGCTTTGTCAGTACCAACTCGAACCTAGGCAGTAGATTCGGTCAGGCTATCTCTCCCAATGACGTTGCTATATATGGCGGACTCTGCGCTCTAGCCTCTATGGACCGCAACGAACTACAAACCAAAATTCTCGACAACAGCTCATTCCGCAATTTCCTGGAGCTGGAACCGCACATCCGGCGCGCCATATCCTTTTTCTGCAGTTCCAAGTACTCCCAGTGTCTAGAAACACTTGAGGCTTATAGGAGAGATTACCTACTCGACATCCATCTGCAACGCCATGTACCGGAGCTGTACTATCGCGTCAGAAGCAAGAGCATCGTTCAGTACTTCATCCCGTTTAGCTGTGTCACGCTTGAAAGCATGGCACACGCTTTCGTGACCAATGAAGAAGCAATGGAGAGTGAACTGGTAGAAATGATCCAACGAGGCACCCTCGACGCCAGAATCGACACCCAAAATAGAGTACGTCCATCCTCCATCCTTTCCGCTTACAAACCTCTCTGTTGCTGCCTCCAGCTACTAACATCTATATAAACTCCCAGCTCCTCACCTGCAAAGAAACAAACCTTCGCTCCACAGTCCACCAAGAGGCCCTCCTCATGGCAAAGAACTACGAACAAACAGCCCGTCTCCGCCTCATGAGAATGAACATCATCAACGCGGGTCTGGAGGTCCGCACCACCACAAAGGGAAACCAATCCACCAGCGGCTATAACGACATGATCTACCCAACTGCACCCTCATCAAGAAGCGGGTTGCGGAGTAGCAGAGGCCACTTCTGAGAGCAGATCTTTAATTCTTTTATCAAAATCAAAAACTAGGGACATGGGCGATTAGCGTAGCATAGGCGTTGTCCAGAATGGATTTGTTTTTCTCTTCCTTTTCAGGGCAAAGTTCGCAACCAAAGACTCTTATGATAAGTAATATTTTTATGTTTCTGGCGAACCACATATTAATGAATCTGATGGGCTTTATAATGTTTGTTGCCGCCCAGATGTCGAATTCGCTTGAAGGCACTACTGAAAATAAAAGAAATAATATATTTCCCCCTCAAACCAGTCAGTGGTTCGTAAGGGAGATCTTAATCATGCAAAAGAGGCCACCGATGTTCTATTTTTCTGATCCGCGCCATATGAGAAAGGGACCCCTTCAACACTGCCGTCTGCGCTGGAAACTCTCTTCCAAAACCCCGCAAGATATACCCACAATTAATAAAACGCCGTTGAATATCGCCAGCATGTAGAAAGGCGCTCCGTGCGATAAGGTATCGAACAGATACCCCCCGAGCTTCGTCAACAGAAGGATGCCAGCCCCTCCGGCAAGCGAGTAGACCCCCGCAATCGACCCTTTCAGATGACTGAGAGACTGGTTGCTATTCTGTTTCCTTCCCAATAGGCCCGTAGACTCTGGAGCTTCTTGTTGATCTGACGTTATTGGAATCCCTGAAACTCCGTCAGTGCCTTGGGGCTGATCCTCTACTGCTCCATAGCCACTTGTATTATGGAGTACCCCAATGTCATCATCTTCTGAAGCCGAAGTGTCCAGTTGACCGGACATGATATAGCCTCCTTGTTCGCCCAGGACGCCTCTTCCCAGTAAGCCCAACGAACACACGATCGCGCCGATTTGTGAGACCCCGAGCAATGCTGCCAGGACGAAGATAAACGGGCTCCCACCCTCTCCGTTCTTGTTGCTGGGCTCCGGGCTTTTGAGCAGAGCGAAGCCAATATATCCAACCACGCCAACGAAAGAGGATACGAGCAGCGGGATGTTAAATCTCCGGTATCGATCGGACAGGTATCCAAAGACTGGTGCGAAGAGAAGTGCGACGAGTTGCGTCACGCCGGTCAGTTCTATCACCGATGTCAGAGGAATTTCACCACAGAGAAGATCAAGACGGCTGACCTGCGGCAAGCACGTATGCTCTTCGACACTCCTTCTTCATATCCTCGGTTCTACCAGTAGGATCTCCTTTGCAAAGCCCAGACGATACGAAATATGAATTAACGAACAACGGAATAAACAAAGAAATGCCAACAGAAGACGCCCTTTTTTCCAAAAAAAATCAGAGTCAGCAGTCGAGCTAGGAGGCTACATGCAGAAATGACTTTACCTTGCCACAAAGCCCCCTAAATACCCCACACCCACGTTAAAATTTCTAAACCCAAGCGAAACCGATTCCCATAAAGATCTCCAATATGACATTTCTGGTTTTTGGAGGCTTCGAGAATCCGATATATCTGAGTCCTCCCCAGTCTGTGAATCGAGAGTATCGTACTTACCTCTTCCGCTCCCATCGCTTCTCCCTAGCATTGCCCTCCATCCTTTGCCTTCTTCCCCAGCCAGATTACGGAGACCAAAGAAAGAGAACGAAGCAACTGCTAATGCGACAGTTCCGACAATGTAATAGCTATCTGCTACTGCCTCTCCAGCTGAAATACCAGGCATTTTCGAAAACCTAGCCGGCAGAGGCAAAAACACCCCTAGAGCAACCAAGGCACCACAGCCTGTAAATACACCTACTAGTCCTGCGAGTCTGGGAGGAGTAGATGATAGCTCTGCATCTGATACATGAGCTACGTCGCCATTTCCCAAAGAACTACGCAACCCAGAGCGTTGATGTGAAGACCTTGCTCTTTGGTAGAACGTCGCTGGAGTGATTGTGAGCTCTGATGAGATCGACGCTGATACACTATGGCGAGTTTGTCCCATTAATGGCCTCTCAGCGACTACCCCGATTGATGCTCGTCGAGGCCTATTGTGGCATGCTTGCTGGCTACCAGTCAATAGCGGAACAAAAGCTGTAACCATAGTTGCCCTATTAAAAAGTTATTCATCTGTCCAACCATTTGCGAAAGAAGGTGAATTACGTTGCTGCGCCGCCAATACTGAAGAAGATCCTTGCAAGGAGTAATTGCGGATACACATTTTTGGCTTGTACAAAAACAAACAGCGATATACCCACGATACCGTACCCAAGACACACAACCTAACATTACCAATCAGCCACACCAATCCCACAGCGTAAATTGCTGAGAATGCCGGCATGAGGAGGATTGCCAACTTAGAGGACATACCGTTCTCACGCCCAAACGGTCAGACAAGACACCCCAAACGGGGCAAGCAACCAGAGCCACCAATTCATCCGCAAATCCCAGTGTCCCGACAAAGTCCCCAACTCCCTTACCAATGCCCAAAAGGTCGGTGATGACAAAGGATACGCTGCTATTTAAGAATACTAGAAACGATATCGAGAAAAGGCACACGCATAGCAGGTACGTCGAAGCATGGATAGGCGTTACTGTGGACGCAAAGGGGAGACGGGAGAGGAGGCGTGACGCGACAGACGCAGACATGACGAACTATGACTGTCGCCCTCAAAGACGCGTATGGTGATGCATGCGA
Organism: Sabuloglossum arenarium; assembly: GCA_022345705.2. Classification (NCBI taxonomy): domain Eukaryota; kingdom Fungi; phylum Ascomycota; class Geoglossomycetes; order Geoglossales; family Geoglossaceae; genus Sabuloglossum; species Sabuloglossum arenarium. Next base: position 11,731 of record JAJDMY020000638.1, on the reverse strand, counting down.
CCTCTTGTACACTTCGTGAAACCGTGAAACCGTGAAGTTATGCTCTGTGCGCAGTTCTATCCGGACGATATTTTCATGACGAGAAGGTATCTAACAGTCTGATTGTTATGTTGGAGAAACTTGTTTGAGGATGGTGGGGATGATGGGTATTCACTTCACGATGCATAGACTGATGGAGGTGTGCGCAAAGGGTGCCATTGGGGTACCGTATTGGATACCGCATTGGATACCGCATTGGATACCGTATACTCCCCTGGGAAATGTTACAAATGCGCATAACCCTTCCGAGAGGTCTTCTTGAACAACTCGTATTCGTTGCAGTCTTAAGGTTCATGGCTATGCTTCCCACGATATCGCTACTTCCGTACATGGTACAGCGGTTTACCTGGTCAGCTTGCTTGGCACCAACAGACTGATGACTGGAAGGTCCAATCAACAGCCACTGCAGAGTTGGACCTCGGGAATCTTGAATCAGGGGTCGCGCGGCTTGGCCGGCGGTGGGATGCAGCCATCTGATTCGTCTGCACAGCCAGTGGCACGCACATCTGCAGCTATTTTTGTTTTGGTTGTGGGTGTTGTGTACGCTACTGGCCACCAGATCCAAACACTATGTTTTACGCTGTGTAATTGTGGAATCATATGGCGGGAGTCATCTTGCCCCTCTGCACTGCCTCTGGCTGAGGTGTCGCACCCCACCATCACACTTAATAACAATCGTCGTTTTCATAAAAGGGGAACTGGGCCCAGTCGCCTATCTGGATCTTTCTCCATGTCTCTGTTTCTTCGCGTCGGTCTTGAACATTTTATTTTTTTTGGTGTTTTGAAGTAGGATACCGTCTCTACACACTCGTTCTCTCACGATGTCCCGTACTCTCCGCTTGAGCTTGGCTCTCATAATCCTGTCGCTATGTAGCTTGGTGTTCGCTTCCCCAAATGGCCATCTACGTAAGTTATAAAAATGTTCACGATATTACCAGGCGCTGAGTATTGTGATAGGCTTTCGAACACTCTCGTTTTCCAACAGCAGCTCAGGGGCGACCACGCTGTCATCCTCCCCAACAGCATTGGTTCCACAAGAGGCGTTGGGAAATGGCATATCGTCATCCACCCATAGCACTGCCTCTTCAGGTAGCTCTACAAGTTCGGCCACGACAATACCATCATCCATGCCACCCTTGACAACCAGCACTGCCTCTCCGCCTGGCTCTGGGAGTTCCAGCACGACATCATCGCCCACCACGTCGTCCTCGGCAAGTGGCGCTACCTCACCACCTGGTCCTACATGGTCAAGCACGACTATCACTGGCTCGAGCTTGAGCTGGAGCTCCATATCGAACAACAACGCAATATCAACCTTTACTGATGCCACAAGCATCACTACTGGCTTGAGCTCGGTTTTCATTCCATACAACGACACAATGTCAAACAACACCTTAACACTGGAACCGGAATCTATAACAGTCTTTCAGAGCAATAAGACAATAGTTGGAATACCAGGTCCAACAATCACAGCGGCACCGAATTTTGACCTTACTGGCCTCGGGGCAGTTGATCCTGAACTCTCCAGCTACATTGTTGCAAATAGTCTATATTCAATAGACTGGACAGACTTATTAGGCTTCGAAAACGGCTCATTGATCTTCAAATATCCTAGCTTAACATCGAGCCAAAATATATCAGCACAGTGTCCTACCTTTTGGGTCTTCCCCGAATCTGCCACAACCGAGGACCCGGATGTATCGACGGTAACCGTTGCTGAAATTGTGACTGTCAACGCAGCATCTCCCGCGTTCTGTCTGACCGCAACTTACACTCCACCTCCGAATGCGGGTAATAACAACACCAATAGTGTAACACCAGAATTCCAAAGCTTCAATGCTACCTTTAACTTTACTATATTTCCTTCAATTACAGTGCAGCCGACTAAGAAAACTACGTATACGGTGTTTGGGACAGATTCAATCCAGCAGCCATCTCAAAAGATCCCTGCTAGCGGCGGAACATCTGCAAACGTGGATTACGTTTCAACTCCTTCTAAAGCCACCCAAGGTGCCCCGGATAAATCAGGAATCCCGGCTCCATCTAAAGCCACCCAAGGTACCCCAGATAAATCAGGAATCCCGGCTCCATCTAAAGCCACCCAAGGTGCCCCAGATAAATCAGGAATCCCGGGGAACCCAAACTCAGGGAACTCTGCAGTTGCCGATATCAACGCTGATGTTGCAAACGCTATCGCCAAACTTTTCCCTGATTCCTCTCCATCGACTCCGTCTACCCCCACCTCGAGTAACTCCAACAGTGGCAATTTCGGCAGTCCTGCACCTCAAGGAAATATTGACGGCGTCTCATATTCAGTAGGCCCAACGGCAATTGTTGTCGATGGCCAGACCTATTCTCCAGCGATACCAACAGTCGTTACTCTCCCCAATGGACATACTGCAAACATTGGACCAAACGGCGTCTCAATTGACAATAACTTCGTACCAATCAATGCAGGTAGTCCAAATGGCAACTCTGGTTCACCGTCTCAGGGTATTATAGATGGCATTCTATACTCTCTCACCCCTGCCGGGATCGTCATATCTGGAACCACCTACCCGACCTCCCAGCCAACATCTGTGAGCTTGCCTAATGGACAAAATCTGGTGATTGGTCCGGGCGGCATAGTCCAAATCGGTGGCACAATTGTACCTTTCATACCAACAACGGGAAACTCCAACAGTGTTCCTTACACCATCACACCAACCGGGATCGTCATATCAGGAACGACATACCCGCTATTGCAGCCCACATTGGTGACCCTCCCCAACGGGCAGACATTGGTAATTGGTCCAAACGGAGTAGTTCAAATTGGCGGCACTACTATCCCAATACCGAAGTCTAACAGTGGGGTCTTTAATGGCATTTCTTACGCAATCACCCCTAGTGGTTCGATCGTCATTGACGGACAGACCCTCAGTCCTGCATCTCCGACGTCCATCACCCTCCCAGGAGGACACACCGTCACCATTGGCCCGAACGGTCTCATAATCGACGGCACACCAGTACCGCTTACGATGGACTTGGCCTCCAGCACAGGAATGCCACACGCATTGGGTATTGCCACTAGCAGCACAGCGTCGATCACGACGACCACTCCCGGCCCAACTCCATCCACGGGATCGTCATCAACGACCTCGACCACCACTACCACGACCACTACTACTAAAACAACCTCCACGTCTACCAGCACAACGACGACAAAACCAAAGAAGGGAGCTGCTGCCGGGGAAAGAGATCTCTTGTCTATAGGCACCGTCCTGATCATCGGACTATCGTCTGCATTAATAGTGTGGCTATAACCTGTCTTGCGCAAGCACTCGCTTTCCTCCTTACCTGGCATCAATCTCCGTGCTCCCAGTTCACATTTTTCCCGCCTTAATGTAATCACGAAATAACGGTCCTGATGACTTTCACGGCTGTTTTTTTCCGTCTCTGGCCAGGCGAGAATGCTCTTCTAATTCCACACATCAGTACATTTCAAGCATATCTCCTAGGCTTTTTTTTATTTTTTGTTCCTTCTTCTCTTTGAAATCACGCATATGCAGCGCACAAACAACAAATTGGGAAAGCATAGCGTGGGCGATTTGGCTTTTTTGGCTTTTTTGGCTTTTTCCCCCAACTTATACCCCTAGAGCAACAACAAGTGGGATTGGAGAAGAATGACAAATAAATTATATACAGGATAATTTCCATATCGCTCTCCGCAACGCCTTGTTTGAATTCTCGGGAACATCAATATCAATCATTGGCAGAGAGGGTTGGTTTCCCTCCCCGAGGGCTTAAGGCCTAAAAGCTAATGACTATGATTACATACATGAGAAACGAGCATATTCGCTCTTCGCTGCCTCCTAAACGCTTTCCCCGTCCCCGTCCCTGTATTTGACACAATCAATGTGCTGCGAGAGAGAGAGGGAGAAGTAGTTTTATAGGGAAGTACATGAATAGAAAATCGAGAAGAGGTGGTGGTGGTGGGAAAACGCCTGGAGAGATGCAGGAATGGATCGGATCATCGGCAGGTCGAGGAGATAGATGCCTGCCCAACCCAATGAAAAACAGAAAACATGATGCAATCTTTCATTTCTTCCTTCCCCCCTCGTTCAAATTTTTTCTTTCCTTCATTCATTATCGTAGATATGCACCCCCCCCCCCCCCGAAGAGCTGCGGTGAGTTAAGATAATTCTTGCACAAGATGATAGACGCCACGCTGGAAGAAAAAAAAAGAGACCAGGTTGATGAAATGTCCCCAGTTCATCACTCCGAGATCCCCAAAAGTGAAAAGAAAAGAGTAGAAAAGAAAAAAGAGGTGAGCAAATTTCTCTTCACATCCATGCCCTTCCGCTCAAGCAAGGGGGTGTTTTCACGCCCAATCGACTTGCGACCCGCTATAAGCCGTTCCAGTCTGTGCTCTCTCCGCTCTCCTCCTCCTCCGATTATTTTCCGGATTCAGTCCTCCCGCCGCCTCGCTTGCGCTCCCGTCATACGTACCAGGACTGGCGACCGTTCCGGGCGGAGCTGGGATGGGCGGAGGCGGAATCAGGCTCGCTGTCGCTACGCCCGCTTCTGCCTGTCTCTCAGCCTCGCGACGCTCACGACTCCCGACCCGTCGCCAGGTGCTACCGCCTGCTCCCTCGGCTGCTGAAAATTCACTTCCGCTACCGCGACGCTGTCTGCTGTTCAGTTTTGATCCCGAGGGTCGGCTGCGGTCTCGTCGGCTGGATTCTCGTTCGGAGGCTACTTCTTGATCGGAGAGGCGACGGAGTGTTACGTGTCGGCCGTCGGGGTTCAATTTAATTTTCAGAGCCAGTGCGCCAGGTGACGTCATACCGCTATCTGTGCCACTAAGGTGTGCGGCAGCACCGGCTGCGGCACCTGCTGCGGCGATATCTCGAGCAGCACGGTGGCGGGCATGCTGATGACCTCCTGCAGATGTGTAGCCTTCAGAGCCCGATTCGTGAAGGATGCCTGCAGGATCTGCAGGACCAGCGGGCATGTCCACAGGGTGTGCATCAGCATCTCGACGGCGGTTACGCCCGCCAAGAGCGGCGCCTGCGACCGCACCAGCAACTGCTGCAGGAACGGCTGGAGGGACGCCGTGGTGGTGATGATGGCTGTCATTTTGAGCAGTGGTAGCTGTGTAGTCGGTATTTGTCGGTGAGCGTCTGCCAGCTCGTTTTGAGGGTTGTCCGTCTCCCGTGTAACGGTTGGCTCGACCTCCTCGTCTTTGAATTTGCTCGTCCTCCGCCCGCTTCTGCTCTTTTCGTTCTCTCCGTCCTTTGATGGCTGCGCGTATCAGACCCAAGGCACCAAGAGTTGCTATTCCTTCTCCAGCTTTGCGTAGTTTCCTGTTACCTCTCCTCATACCACTTATGCTGGTACGGCTTGATCGAGAGCTCCCGCTGTAGCTTCGTCGGGGCGGGATATCTGCTCGGCCTCCTTGCGCCCCCTCAACCCTGCCTACACTCCTTTCGCTCTCGCTTACTGTCCCCGCTGTCCGGTCATCATATGAAGGCTCCCTCTTATCTCTTCGGTTATCGAAGAATTTCTTCGCAAGCGCTATGCCTCCCAAGACCGCCCCACCTTCGAGCAATTTCTTTTTGAGTCCTCCGCTTTCGCGGCGGTCTATTTTCTCCTCGATGAACGATCCAGAATGTCGATCTCTGGACCGGCGTCCAGCGAGGGCACCCAATCCAGCCCCCGCTGCAGCTGCAGCTGCAGCGCCACCTAGCCCGCTATGTTCTTGCACATCCGTGATCACTGAGCCCGAGCCACTGCTCCCTCGGTAGAAGCCCGCCGGAGGTGCAGAATGTCGATACGAGAGGACGAAGTAGAACAGCAGCAGAATGAATACTGCTAAAGCGTAGAGAACGAAAAGCGCTTTTGGGGAGCCATACAAGGTTAGTCCAAGAGGAATTTGTGCTAGACCCAATAGAGCTATCGTGCGACCGGACCATTGATGTATCTGTGAAATCCCACGTCAGCTATCGAAATTCCAAGAGTCCCCATAGGAATGCGGGTCCCCGTATTTAAAGAGTAAAAGACCTACCATCGACTTCAAAGGCAACCTGTTCCTCACTTTTCCCTTCTCTCGCGAGTGTACCCACCAGCCTCCGATCGCCTGCGCAAGCACAAGTACATATATCGTCAACCCAATCCCGTGGTGAGGGTTTGTCAAGCTCCGCTGTTGGCCGACTGCAAACCATCCCAATGCAAACACCACGGTCGTCAATGCAACGGTCAGGACTTGAAGCCAGACATGTAACCGTAAAGCCCAAGCTGGCTGGCGATTGTGGAATCGGACGGTCATGATAGCAGTAGGGACGATGAAGAGAAAGACAATCGCAGCGATGACTCCATGTCCGCGAATGAGATTATGATATTCTGGAAGCTCTCGGAAACGATTGCCCATGCCTGCCATACCATCTCTGATCAGCAACAATAACACAACTACTAGTCGAAATCCACCAACTCACCATTATACCGCATTGTCTCGAAATTCAGTCCAACCAGGTTCGGCAAGAGAAACGTATTCCGCTGTGCATCCCACGTGCCATCGCCAACGGTCATAGTATTCGAGGTATAGGTGCTGCTCCCCGGCGGCGATAGCTGGGGTATTGGTGCCATGATTGGCAGCACAACTCGAGAACCGGAATGCGAGAGTGCTTAGATGTTGAGGGTGAGGAATGAAGATGACGGAGGTTGAGGAATGGAGGGGAGGAGGGGAGGTTTGCTTGGTTCGAAGAATATGCGACAACCAGAATAAAAGCACTGGTTCAACACAATAGGATTATTCGGTATGAGTAAGTAGGATCTCAGACCTCAAAGGGACTCTGAGATGGATGATCGGGCACTCGACAAACAAGTCGTTTGTCGCAGCTGCGTGGGTATAGCAAGCGCAAGGATCTGAGGAAAGAATAGATAGCGAGTAGGTAGTGCGACCAACTCAGGTACAGAGTATATCGTAGGAGGAAGAGAAAGCGCACTCTCCCTCCTCCTTCATACCTATTCTCCAAGAAAATCTCGATGGCTGAGATATAATTTTCGGATCCCCAACCTCGTTGTTTCGTGATACGATTATTTGGCGTTGCAGCTAGTAAAGTGGGGTGGCGGGATTGACAACACCAGCCAAAATTCCAGAAGCGAAGCAGTCGGCCAAGCAACCTCAGACTGGCGGGGCAACGAGTGCTCGCGCTATCGACAGTTACGGACGCAGGAAAAAGAAAAAAAAAATTTGTAAGAGAAACCCTGTTCCTCCTAAAAAATAAAATATAAACGCCTCTCCAGGTCTCACCGCAAATACAGCGGTCAAATCAATATATGCACACACACAGGCAAGATCAACAGCAGGGTTGCCGGCAGATGGTTGATGGGCGGTGGCAATATCTACCGGTACCCCTGAACGAAAATAAATGGAACCATTACGCTGTAGGAAGGTGTTACACTTCAAGTACACTAGCGTAATGTACGCGGTAAGCATGTACGCAGTAAATGTACGCAGAGTAGGCAGTACGGAGCTGCTCTGGATGAATATACTTCTACCTAATCATTCTCACTTTTTAAATCGTAAACATACCGACTGTCATGCACCGACATTGGATTCCTCAATGTCTTATGGCTATTTCCCTCAATGCCTTGGTGACCTGACCTCTCTTGCCTCCCCTGGAAGGAAAAGGACTCTTCGAATACCGAGTGAAATGAGGGCCCATTGCTAAGCTGACACAAGCAAACAGCCGAACAGTCCTGATCCCATGCCAGTGCCATGTACCAGCAATGCAGATCTGACATTTGCAGTCTGCTGGATGGGGTAAGGTAGACATCTCATCAACTGCATAAGCGAATGAGATGATTTTCCCGGATCCTTCCATTCTTTTGCGGGGATTCGCAGTTGCCGAGTCTGTGCACGCAGCAGGAACTCTGTACATGACGGAACTGAAGCTCTAGACTCTCGATTTCGATCCTGCTATGGCACAGCCTGCTCGCACAACTCTTACATCACATCGATGCAGGTCCCGCATGTGTGGGCTTGCTTGCATCTCGTCTGCATCTGTGATTGGTCAAAGGGGGCGCACACGCTACGGAGGAAGGGTCCAGATCATGATCACATGGAGAATTCAGGGTAAGTGGCGATCGGCGTAGAATTACCTGGAGAGGAAATTTCGAGGAATGTTCCAGAACACAGCCGTTGCAATGATTCCGCCGGTGTCGGAATCGATGCACGGAGCAGACAACGGCCCGCCTGTGCAGGGACCGTTTTCTTCAAAGCCCGATCCCTTAAAATACCGCATGGAAGAAGAACCAATTGGGGGGAAAATAAGCTCACCTATACCTGAAATTGGCGCCCTATGGTCCTTCCTGTTCCGTCGATGGCAATTACAAGTTTTTTGTTGAAACTACTCCGTAGGCTATGGAAGAACCAAAGAGCACGTTGAACCTCAAGCCAACCCGAGAGGCCTTGAGGTGGAGGGCTCGACATGGCCTGGTAGCATTGTCGGCATCGTACTCTGAATGTATTCCGTAGTGACCTTCATTAGGCTGGTACCGACAGATGCACGTACAATATACGTATTGCGTGTGTTGTCAGCAAGGCGCATGAGTATGTCTCATGGTGTTGGGTCGTTCGTGCAGCGACCTTGTTGGGGTGGGTTCCTTGATCCCTGATGCTGGCTGCCAACTAGCAAGGTCCACAGCACCCAGCATACATACTATTGAGGCGTCCCCAATCAGAAATTTCTCATCTATTGCGACGCGACGATGGTCCATGGAATGATAAGAACTCGAGTTCTCGGTCCGCCATCGTGGCACTCCTCATACCATTGCGGTTATTACTGGAAAGCCCTGGTTTTACCACCATAATGTCCGCCTCCGCCAAACGAGCCTGCGATGCATGTCACCGACGGAAGGTCAAATGCGACGGCGGCCTTCCGTGTCGCAACTGCTCGCAAGCCGACTTGAGTTGCACGTTCAATACTGTCCCGCAGAAGAAGGGACCGAAGGGCAGTAGGGCGAAGGTGATATCTGAGCTCCGAGAGGGCCAGCGACAAGCAGACCTAGCATTGAAGCTCTGCGATCGGTGGCCAATATCCCCATCGCAGATTAGAACACCTGGATTGTTGACGCCGGAGGTCATCAAAGGATGTATAGACTTCTTCTTTCAGCACATGTACCCAACCATACCCATCCTCCGTCGCGAGTGGCTGGAGCAATCGCTCGTCAACCTGGAGACCGACTCAGAGACCTACTGTCTTGTAGCTTCGTTTTGTGCATTTATGATCATCCAGCCGGGCATCAATGTTATGACTGAGGCCGCTGGGAGAGTTTCTGAACCGCATGCCTATTCCGCCGTCAACTCGGGCGCTGCGCTGCTGGAGGAAGCCCTACGTGTTAGAAAGACGTACGAGCATATTGAGAGTGCAAGCCAGACCACCGTGACAACATCATTCTTCATCTTTGGATGCTATTTTGGGCTAGAGAAGCATAACACCGCTTGGTTTTACCTTCGCGAGGCAACGACATTAGCGCAAATATTGGGAATGGAAGATGAGGCCAGCTACACAGCGATTGATCCCTTCGAAGGCGCCTGCCGGAGACGTCTGTTCTGGCTGCTTTTTGTGACAGAAAGGTCAGTGGATGTATTTTCTCTCTCCATCCGGGTTTGCTCTAGAACGTATCACCAACACATTGTACAGAGCGTATGCGCTTCAGCGACATCGCCCGATAACGCTGCAAGCCACCATTGGACTGCCAACGGTGGAAGAGGATGCAAGAGAGTCCATGGATTTATCGGTCTTTAATCACCTGGTCAACTTATTTCTGCCATTTGATGATGTCTTTATTGGTCTCTGGAACAAGATAAGGACCGACTGCTCTACTGCATGGTTGGCTCAACTGCAACAAAAGCTGGCGGATGCTGTGCCGGCAACGCTCAAGAGCTCCGAAAGCCAGATAGCGGGCCTGAAGACCTCTCAACAGTGGCTGCGCACGATGGTGTGGCAACTCTCTATAAGCAACGGTCACCTTTCCTCAACATCGGCAGATTCATCGATGACTTTCAAGTATCCTATTGAAATAGCGCGGGATCTCTTGGTTGTTACGGGACAGCTATCGAGGCAATCTATGGAGGTTCATGGAATTGGATTGGTAAATCTCCGTTATCGGTTTTGTCACTTCTATTATTCATCTTTAACATTTCACTAACTCGTCTTTGAATGCAGATAGAAAAACTCTTTGACGTCGCCTGTACCCTCACAGACGTTATGGCTTGCGTACCGCTCGACTCTGCCGCCTATGAAATTGGCCCTCGCGATTACCTGATGGAGTTTGTGAATCTCATCTCCACTCTCCGTGGAGGTGATTCTCGTTTCCTGCCTCTCCTTCTGACGAAAATCAACGACTCTTTGCCGCTTTTGTCTCCTTCTCCTTCCTTGTCTTCAGCTGGCACTTGCCGGGTGTCGTCAGAGGATATTATGGACAGCCTTTCTCCTATTCTGGTATCTGAGGATATCGCAGTTTCAGTCACTACAACAGCCGGATGGAGCCCATACGCCAGTGCAGTTTCGAGCTCGCTTCCGATACTCGAATCACCTCCAATGGCAGACATCAAGCATAACTACTCTCGCTGAAGGAAAAGGGAAAATTATTCTGTTTCTGGAAGATTACCTGAGACATGGCTCCTAGTCGCTCTTTATTCTCCTTCAGAGGAGCTCCGTTTAAAGGAAACAACTTGGGACCAACGCGCGGAGGCACGTATGCGGAGCACAATCAACCCCAGAGCGCTCATGGATCTAAGCAGCTTGGGACATTGGTGCGGGGGAGCAGCCCAGAAGAGGGCCCATGAATATCTGGAGATTCCAGCGTCACATACTGTTGTGTTTTTTTTTTTGCCAAGATCGATTTATGGATTTTGGCAGATATAAGCATTGGTTGCGGATTTTAGATCTCAGGCAGACAGTCCTAGAGGGGAACATGGCGAAGGCAGCGAAGGCAGCGAAGGCATAGCAAGGGGTGCTTGAGGGATGAAGCCCTCTCCGAGACATCGTATTACCCTTGACGTATGTATGTATGTATGTATGTATGTATGTATGTACATACCTCCTTCCCATTTTTTTAATTTTTATTTATTTTTTATACATATATATATATATTATATTTTATTTTAATTTTAATTTTTTTTTTTTTTTTGAGAGAGAGAGAGTGTGTGTGTGTGTGTGCAGTTGCAGTGCAGTGCAGGGCTTTTTCTCTCGTTGGGGGGGAGGGGGGGGAAGGATGATGACAAGAGAAAGAAAGAGGTAGAAGAGAGAGAGGATGGAATAAATAAAATACCCATACCCATCCATTCCATAATCAAATCCAAAAAGATAACATACTTACCAAAATACATAACTATCGAAACGAAGTTACCGCACCCAGGTATGTATGTATGTATGTACATACAAGTACAAACACAAAACCAGGTACCAATAATGTCCCCACACCACCCAGATTAACCAGATTGAGGCTACCTTAAACTGCTACCCCCTCTTGGTCTTTCCCCAACAAAAAAAAATCACACACACACACACACTAGCGAACAAACGAAAAACGCCTCCACTAAATGCATACTAATACTAATGCAAATGACCCTAGAAGGAAAAAAAAAAAAAAAAAAATTTTTTTTATAACGCTTACAGGAAAGGAAAGGAAAGGAAGAAGGGTG